>RJWM01027825.1:0-26354 GCA_004363535.1 Dasyprocta punctata | reverse complement strand
TATGTATGTAGGTACACACATATAACTGTATGTATGTATAAGTATCCAAGATAGCTATGCTACTAATTCTCTGTTAGTTAAACAAAAAGAATGGTTTGTGCTGACTGTCTGATCATTTTTTATACCTAGATCTTGTAACTTGAACAACTATTCTAAGGTAAGTATATGCAATATATTAACTAATGTTGATTTCTTACTGATTTTTTAATTCTGTAATATTTCCACCCTTTTTCTGTTTTGCTTTTTAAAATAATGAAAAAAATTTTAAAAAATGAATCTTTTTAAATCCATAATTTTGTACAACTCTATGGTGATAAGAACAAAAAGGACCCAAATTATTAGTCTCAAGAATAATAAATAGCAACACATCACTACAGAATCTACAACGTGACAAAATGATAGAATATTATGAACAACATTGTGCCAACACATTCAACAACCTCAGTAAATGGTCAACACGAAAAATATTGCAAATATTTAAAGTACAATAAGATAAATTCATGAAGAATCCCATGGAAATACATTTAGAAGTCTAAATAAAATGGAGAAAATTCATGCAAGGAACATAATACCAAAATTAACACAAAAGGAAAAAAAGATACCTGAATATCTCTTTTGTATTAAGAAAACTGACTTCAAAATTTTAAACCTTTCTCCAAAAAGGTCACATGTCGAATTAGTAAGTGTCTAAGAGAAATACAATTGCATTAAAATTATTTAAAAGAATAGTGTGAAAATTAAACTGGATTGTCAAATTGATTGGCTTGGGAGCCATTCAGGGAATTAATAAAACATATTCCTTGGTGTGTTTAGGTATGCCAAGAAGACATGACCATGAACTCTATATATGATCCCTTCCTCCTTCCTGTCTCACACTGACCCTGTACTCTGCCTCCTCACAGCCATGAATTAAATAGCATTACTCCACTACACCCTTCCACCATATTTCTAACTTGAAGCCAGACAATCATGAACTGAATCATTTTAAATCATAAGCCGAATAAGCTATCTCCTACTTTAAATTGTGAGTATTGGGTATTATATCTCAGCAATGAGAAATCTGACTAATGCAAAGGAGAAATTTTCCCAAATAATTTTTTGAAACCCACATTCCTGAAAATAAAACCAGACACAGGCATTAGAGAAAAGTGTAGAGTGATGTCTCTCAACATAGATGCAAAAGTTCTAACAAAATATTGACAAATCTAATCCAAAGATATATAAAAGAATAATACTTACCCAGTAATAATAATTACTGGGTTTACTGTAAGAATGCAAAACTAGCTCAACACTTAAAATAAAGCAACAGAATTAATTCTATCAACCAACTTAAGAATACCCAGAATTCATCTAATAAGTACACAAAATTATATAACAAAACTCATGATCATGTATTATAATAATGGTAGCAAACTAATAGTAAATGGAAACTTTTTTAACTCAATAAATAGCATTCCAAGAAAATCTAACCAACTTAAGAATACCCAGAATTCATCTAATAAGTACACAAAATTATATAACAAAACTCAATCATTTATTATAATAATGGCAGCAAACTAATAGTAAATGGAAACTTTTTCAACCCTATACATAACATTCCAAGAAAATCTATGGTTAGTAAAGCAGTTAACATGAAATAATGAATTGTTCCTTAAATACTGGAAGAAATCAAGGATGTTCACACTCATCATTCCTATTCATGTTGTACTCAAATCATTAATGAACTCAATTAAGTAAAAAATATAAGACAAAGTGATTGGAAAGGAAGAGGTAAAGTTTTATTTAGAGACAAAATGACAATGTATAAAGAAAGTCCTAAAAATTACTGAAAGTTAGAATTAATAAGGATGTTTGGAAAGGTCACAGGAAATAAAATCTTGAAAAAATGAAAGACAAATGAAACACACACCCACACGAAGACTTGTAGACAAAGGTTGTTAGCAACTTTACTTATAAAGGCAAAAACTGGAAACAACCCAAATTTCCATCAACAGTTGAATAGATAAACAAAAAGCAGAAAGTCCATGCATTAACATACAACTCACTAATAAATTTTAAAAACCACAGATATATCCAACAACACCACGCAGAGCAAAAGATCCAGAAATGAAAGTATATATACATTCTAATTTAATTTTTATTAAACGTTACAAAAACCAAATCTAATCTATCATGACAGAAAACTGATCAGCACTGACATGAGGGTGGAGTGTGGGTTGCCTAGCAAGATACATACATGAAGAGGATACACAGGTGATTTCATCAATAGACTCAGCTGAGCAGAGACACCGGGAAAGGTAAAAGGTATGCAAATGAAGATTCCTCCAATAAGGTTTCATTTACCAACCATTTTACTATTCCCAGATGAAACTACAGGCAGCTTAGAGAAGAAATAGCCACTCTGTACTGAATCCAAGTCTCTGACACAGTGTAATAGCATGGTTGTCAATTTACACCATCAAATTTGGGGTGATTTGTTACACAGTAATAGTTAAGCACAATAAAGACCATAGGGACATCATAATAAAATGACTACATATACAAGAAAGAGTGAAACTCCTAAAAGCAACTGAAGAAGAAGACATACTACATTCAAAACATTAGAAAACAGAGACTGCCAGTGACATCAATAGAAACGACATGGAAATGTCAAAATGTCTTCAAATTGGTCATAGTCATTGACAAGGTAAAATTTTACATATTTTGGAATGAAAATGAAATAAGAGCATTTATGAACAAGCATATAAAATTCAGCATCAGCAGTCCTACATTAAAATAAATTAAAAAGTAGAAAAATGTATAGAGTCAAAAAGTAGATTAGTAGTTGTATAAAGCTTAAAGTGTACATTTCAAATAGGAGACTTCTACTGTATGCAAATTACATATCAACAAATGCTCTTGAAAAAGAAAACAAAAAGAAACTTTAAAAGGTGTTCTCCTGGCAAAAAGTGATCACAAATAGAATTTCAAAGATGCACAAAGAAATAAAACAATAAAATGAGTAAATATGAGTACAATAATGACATGACACATTACAAGAAAGAAAACACATGTGAGTAGTAGGTTTTGTGTTGAAATAGAAGTAAATGAAAAAAATATTCTATGCTCTTGCACCGTTTAAAAGGATGGAAAAACTATCAATTAATATGATCTAGGTAAAGAATGTATTATTGCAAATCATATATCTGATAAAGACTTATATACAGAATATTTGAAGAAATTTATGTACAGAATATAGCTATATTTACATACAAATTTAGATATGGAATACATGAAAATTTTATATCCGGAATACATGAAGACATTTCAAAAATAAGAAAAGACAACTCAGTTTTAAAATATGCAAAAAATGAAAAGATGATTCATCCAAGAAAATATATAACTGACTGATGATTGAATTAAAATATGGTCAACACAATTAATTATCAAATAAATATAAATTAAACTCACAATGAGGTAGCACCTCCCAGTAGAATGGCTAAATCTAAAAGACAATATCAGATTTTAGTAAGGATACAGAGAAACCAGAGTCCTTGAGAACTGAAGGTGAAGTTGTAATGCAGCCACTTTGGAAAACAGTCTGGCAGCACGCTGTCAACTTAAAAATACATTCACTATATGGCCCATTTTACTCCTAGAAAATATTCAAAAGGGATTAAAGTATATAGTTACACAAAGTACAAGATAGTAACACTTCTGGTTTCTCTTAGTTCATTGAAAAGAAAGATTTGTGCAAATATCATTTGGAGAAATCTTTATGCCCTTATCTTATACTCTGAGTAACTACTTTGAAGATAATATGCAATGTATTGACTATTATTATTCACCTATTATTTTGTTTTGAAATTTTGTGATGGTTTTTGCCAAAAAATGCATGTAAATGTTCATAATACTGTTCATAATAGCTAAAATTTGGAACTAGTACAAATGTCTATGAACTAGTGAAAGGTAAACAAAATATAGGTTATGCACTCAGCAATGAGAAGGAATGAATTAACACATACTATAATGAAGTTAATCTCAAAAATGTTATCCTAAGTGTGAAAAGTGAAGCGTAAAGGCTACATAGTGATTTAACATGTATGAAATATCCATTAAAGGAAAATTTATAGAGACTGAAATCAGAACAACATTGGAACCAGAAATCATCTTTGCAAGAGCACCTTTACTGGCAATGAAAATACTGTGAAATTGGATTGTGGGGATAGTGGCGGAGTTCTATAAATGTACTAAAATTCATTGAGTCATGTGCTTATGATGGATGAATTTTATGTTATGAAAATTACATCTCAATGCAGGAAAATTAAGGGAACAAGATGCTTTGAAGGTAAAAACCTGAGGGTGAAAAAAACTATATCAGGAAAACATTTCAACAAAAATGTCACCATATTAGTAGCCAGCCAAATAAACACAGGGTGCAAATTGATGAAAATTTTTGTAATACTTTTCCAAAGTAGGATTAAAATGTTAAATACTTAATTCCAGCTATTTTAGAGTATATTATATCTCTTCTATGTTAATTATTCATTGATATTACTCTTAAAATATTTTTAATGTTTTCCAAAACCAGTGCTGCAATGTTGTTCATCTTTTCCCCTCTTCTAGTTTTTCCTCATTGGTCTTCATAAATGACAGAGAAAGAGTCCTAGCACTTCTGTTTTAGAAAAGGAAAACTAAAATTCAGAGAAGTGGAACAAATTTTCCAAACATGACACTAGCAGATTTCTTATTTATGACTATTGAACCCAATATCCCCTTGACACGATGCTTTCCTGATAGTAAATTAGACATATTTTCATTTCAGATACAAAATATAAAATTCAACTATATTGTTTATCATTTCCTGATCAGTGAAAAAATGAATTGTACTCACATGTCTGTGTGACTATGAAAGAAAATTAAATCACTCTGGTGTGTGTGTGTGTGTGTGTGTGTGTGTGTCTGTGTCTGTGTCTGTGTCTTTATGTGTTGATTTATTTTAAAATCGCAGCCATCCATTCTTTGACAACGTAGTAAAGGGATTCGAGACATCACCAAATGCACTGTGGTCCAGGGTTATAAACAGAAGATGACACCAAGGGGAGACAACTTGTCTAAAATACCAATTCAGTAAGGCAACTTTATCTGGCAGGTCATAATTATTATGAACATCTTTATGGTCCTGCTTGATACATTAGTAATTCTCCTAATCAGTCTCAGAAGTTATCCATGGGATCTGAGCAAAGCAGCAAGGAAATAATATAAACGCTTTATGATCAGTACTGTCTTCTAGGGTGTGTACTCAAAGTTTAGCTTCCAGCACCTGAGTTCAACTGAAAGATGGATAAAAGAGAGTTCACCCCCTGAGCATAATAGCTACATACACACTAACTAGCAGCCACAGATTTTAAAATGCATTTAGTTCATTTATTCTATATATAAAAAATAATAATCTACTAACATACCTTCATGATATCCTAGAAAGATAGGACTAGAGAGGGAAGGGAATTTGGGAAAGAGCAATAAGAGACAGAGAAGAATTCAAAGAGAAAGTAATCTTGTAGTTTTTAAATTATCTCCTTTTTTCTTTGGGCTTGAGCTAACATAATGGATCTTCTTGCGTTGAATAAATTCCTTTTAAAAAGGAGAAGGGCAGCATAAAGCTCTTTTGAATAATCAGTAACTACTATGAATGCTTGAATCACCATCATTTAGATGTGTTTTTTTCCTTCATTAAGGACATATAATAGCAAAGTGAATTTGCATACAGTAAAATGTAGCAGAATGGGGAAGAATATCCCAGATAAATCAAATTATAAGCATTCATAGGAAAGAAAAAAAGAGAGGCAGTGAGAAGTAAACTATGATTGGACATATTAGGGTAAGAAATACTCTAGAAAAAAAGGCAAGTTTTCATTTAATCATCCATCACTCTGATACAAATATATAGATTGACCTAAACCATCGTGACCTGAGATGAAGACAATGAACTGGAACCCTCACTAGATCAGACAGACATCTCAGCCGAGTGAGGACCAAGTAAGGAAGATGAATAGAGAAATGTTCCTCTTTGGGCAAACATATACAGCTTCTATTTCATGAAGCACTCAAAATATTGAAAGAAAATGCACTAGGTGTACAGTTTCCTTAATGCCCAACACTTAGAAAAGTTTGATAATGTATGGAAAAACTTTTCCTCCTTCAATGAAATAAGCAAAACCATAGCTGAGTTCTAAGAGAAGGTAAGTGTTGATCACGTGACAACAATATCTTTGTTGCCCAAAATACAGTTCTAGGAAGATTTGTATAGCTCTAAGAAGGCCAGATTTGAGAATAAGGGAGAAAAGAAAAACTACCTGTACTTCTAAGGGAAATTTGCATATTTTAAACTGTTTAAGCAAATTTAAAGAGGACTGTGCCTCAAAAAAAAAAAAAAAAAAAAAAAAAAAAAGATGAATGACCATAATCTCAGCACTCAGGAATTGGAGACAGGAAGATTGCCATGAGTTCGAGCCCAGCCTGAACTATGCAGTGAGACACTATCTCAAAAAAAGAAAAAAAGAAAGAAAATGATAAATCACCAAGGAAATAAATATGTTTAACTTGATTTAAAGATGGCACAGTGTACACAACTATCAAATGTTACATGATAACCATTAAGGTATATAAATTTTATATCACTTAAAAGCTAAATTTAAGAAAAGAAGACTACAACAATAAAGTTTAGCTTAAAATAACAATTCATCCCATTAGATATGGTTGCTATAATAGGAAAAATTTCATTTGTAACACTGTTATTTTTATTCAAGTATTATTTGTAAATAAGAATTGTAACTTTATAGTATTCAATGTGAGAGCCAGGAATGGTCCCAGCACTCAGGAGGCTAAGGCAGGAGGATCATTGTGAGTTTGAGACCATCCTGGGCTACAAAGTGAGTTCAAGGCCAGCCTAAACTGCATAGTGAGTCTCAAAAAATAGGGTCAGGGATTTAGCTCAGTGGCTTAAGCACCTGCCTGGTAGGCTCGAGGTTGTGAGTTCGATCCCCAGTACCAAAAACAAAACATAGATAGATAGATAGATAGATAGATAGATAGATAGATAGTATTCAATGTGGTATTTTGATATATGCATATATTATTAGGTGATTAACATATTCATCACCTCACATACTTACCATTTTTTTCTGTGGTAAGACCATTTAAACATTTAGAATCTACTTTCCTAACAAATTTCAAGTATACAAAATATTTTTAATAAGAATAACCACCATGCTATATAATAGATCTCCAGAATTTATTTATCATCTCTCACTGACCCTCTCCCCATTCCACACTGCCCACTCACATTAGTAGTATTATTGACATCTTGGCTAATGTGAGGCAAACTAACAGAATTCTAAAATTTGTATGTTACATTAGCAAAACTCCTCCCACGGTATCTGGATTAGTTTTGATAGTCGTAACTTCCTAGCAAGGAAAAGAATGCCTAACCAGGTGTTTCTAAAAACAACTTCCGCCTGACTTTTGTTACATTCATTGCTCTTCTCGATTCTAACCCAAAGTCTGCACAAACCAGTCAAAGTTCTAAATGCTTAGTGCAATTCCAGTTTTGGTGATCTAGGATAAGTGCTTAATAATTTTCATTCCAGGACACCTTTTTATCAACAGCTATATATATTCAGAAACACCAGCTGAAATCCATGCACCCAAGGTTCAAACATAAACACGAATAACAATTATTTAAATGGAATTCATCAACTCTACAATCAAGGTCCTTTCCCAACCTTCCAATTACCATCAGCAAAAGACTCCCCATCCGCCCAGCTTGATTGCCCTGCGTAGTTAATCAAACACTCGCCCAGTCCTCCTCCCAAACAGATGGTGGCTTGTGAATGACCTGCATCGGAATCATCTTGAGTGCTTGTTAAAGTACACCTTGCTGTGTCCTGCTCCAGACCTACTGAATCGATCTTTAGAATCTACATTTTAGCTCACCTTACCAATGAATCTTCTGTACTCCAAAGTTTCAGAATCATCTGAATCTGGCTTTTCGAATACTCCTGCCACTTCTCCAGTTTGGATGTTTATTCCTGATAATGGCAGTCAGACAACTTCTCTCTTTCCCTCTAATGTCTTCTCCAGTACATTCTTGTGTGAAATTCTCAATATTCTTCTTGGAACAAATCCTTTCTTCTCAAAAATTTTAATTAGTTCTTCAAATCATATTTCCAGACAAGTGCAGACATCTAAATTGATTGTTAAAGGACTTCCACAACATGACCCTATTGTTTTTTGGGGGGTTTTTTTTTTGTTTTTTTTTTTTTTTGTGGCACCGGGGATTGAACTCACAGCCTTGCGCCTGCCAGGGCAGGCACTTAAGCCACTGAGCCAAACTCCCGGCCCTAACACGACCCTATTGTGTTCAGTCCACTAATATTTCTCATGGGATGCCTCGAAATTCATTTGATCAATTCAAATCAGAGTGGATCTCAGCCTTGTTCTTTAAATGTTTTCTCTTTCTCATCTCCATCTTTCTGTTTATCTGCTTAAGGTTCTCCCTAACTTCCAGAAGTCTGATATGTCTTTCAAAAATAAAACCCAGAATCATCTTCTTTGAAGGGTGTGGAATACAAATTCATACAACACGAACTTAAAAAAAAATTCTAGTAGTACCACTAATTAGTAAGTAATTTGGAATAAATGTATCTAATAAATGTGAAATGGTATAGAATTCCTTATAGAAACTCAAAAAAGATTAATTCATTTCCTTAATTCTATTCTTCATAGTGTGATAGTTGTATTTTTGCTGGTATATTATTTTTCATGTAAACTACTTCTGCTAGAACCAAGCTCTAATTTTCATGGGAAAGCCATTCTATGCGGTCCTACTGGGGTTAACCACTTCCTATTAACAGTATCACTGAGGTGCCCACCACATGACAGGACTGCAAAGAGTGCTCCATCGGCTCCAATCTACCCCCAAATACACATGCCTGCCCACCAAGCTGAAGCTGTTGGTTCAGGCACAGGCACTTCCCCCAAGTCCATTAGATCCATCTCTCAAAATCTTGCTGGACCCTAAAGAAGTAGATACTAATAACTAGGATTGCTGGCTATGCCTTTGAAGTAAACTTAAAGATACCAGTCACCTCCTTTGCTGTCATGTTAGAAAGTTTGCCAGCAAAACTTTAGCCAACTAAAAGGAAAATGGGACTCAAATGAGGAATAGCAATGTCCTCTTAGCCTTGTTTTTCACTTCGGAAGCTATCATACTTGAGAGCTAACTGTAAAATTTCTACTTATAGGAGACAATGAATTGCTTTTGGATTAGTTTCCACTGGTTTTCGGTCACTTTCTTATGAGAGCTCTGACTAGTAAAGAATTTCTAGGAAATAGGATTTACAAGTAAGACTGTTAAAATAAGGAGAGAATTGAGTCAACATAGTTGGCAAACTGGGTGAGACAATGAATTGCCTCCCTTTACTTTGGGATTAGACACAATTGGCTTTCTAACACTTCTAGTGTGTAATACCCCAGTTGTCAGGGAGTAGCACTTTGAATTAATGCATATAAGAAGGAACCTTGGTAAACAGAGGGAGTGGGGAGAAAAAGGTAGGGAAGGAGACATGAAAAGAATTAAGATGCGCTGCTGAAAGAGGGGGGTATAATTATCCAGATATGAAATATATGTATGTAATTATTATATATTGTATACATAAACAGTACTAGTTTAAAAAGAAAATAAGAAGAAAAAAGAAAAAATTTAGATGAGTTATGTACACGTACTAACACCCCAGGATGAATGTAATCATTATGTACTGAATTGTGCACTAATAAAAATTAAAGTTTAAAAAAACTTAAAATAAAAATCTAGGAAACATAAAAAAGAAGGAAGCTTGGCCAGGCATGTAATCCTAGCACTCGGAGAGACTGAGGCAAAAAGATCACAAATTCAAAGCCAGCCAGGGCAACTTAGTGATACCTTGTGATATATATACATATATATATTCATCAGGAAAATTTTTCCTCTTCCTAATATAAAACTTATCTTTTTCATGAATAATCCTTTTTGTGACATTTTCTATTGTATCTCCAGTTTCCACAAGGATTATTACATGACTCCAGATGGGTCCGTCAAAGCACTTTAAAACCTGGTAATGAGGGTATTTAAGGAAATCACATGACCTAGGTTAGATCAATCACAACTTTCCTTAAGACTTTAACTACAAATAAAAGAGGTATATTATGACAATAATACAAGTACACCATTTCCTTTGAATGCCAAAATACCATTCAGGAACATATTGCTAGATATTAAAGCTAACACAGAAAAAACAAGAGATGATAGGGGAAAAAATACATAACCTGGTACCAACTATTCAACCAAAACACACCTGTGTCTACTATACTCCTTATTTGTATGGAGCAACAAATCCATTTTCCTTAAATGGATATTACTCAAGTGGATCAAGCTAGATTTCTATCATCTGGATAGTCTTGAGTAACACCTCTGGTCAGTGCTCCTATGACGCCTCATGAGTTTTCTTTAGTTCTCTCATGTATACAGTCCTTCCAGCTAAGCAATAATCCTAGTCAGGAAGAGACTGTGTCATTTATTTTTTTTTTCATACTTATAGGCCTGATAGAACATTAGAATTTCTTAAATGGAAATTCAGGGTGAAATTGAACAAATTGACTCATAAGTGTACTAGAAATTCATATCATCTTTTTTTTGTTTTATGACCACATTTAATTAGTTTTCTGCAAAAGTACTGAAAGATACATCGTTCCAGGAAAAATGTCATTAAAAACTCTAAATATATCCGCTGCTAGTGAATACCTTACAAGCTTTTCAGAAGTTCTCAACTTTATATTAAAAGCCCATTTCAAATATTATAATTCTTCTTGACACATTTGACAGTTTCAAACTCACAAAATAACTCAACTATACAGCAGTTATTACACCACAATCACCAGTATCACATGACAACCATTTTCAGTGTCTTCAAAAACATTTATTTTGACAGTAACATCTATAGTTCACTCCTCATTTCAGTGTTATGATTCAAGAAATATTTCCTGTCATAACTCTGCTCTCTTTTATATTTTGGTTTAATTATTATTATTAATATTGAAAGGATCTCATACTAAATACTTGTAAACCTAGTAGGAGCACAAATTGTCCAATTTTGATTTCTAACACATTTACTGCTGAACAAACCACATTAGAACAGAACAGCTTAAGAAGATCAAATATATGTCCAATTTTTTTCTTTTCTCCTTTATTGAGTCAAAAATATACTTCCAAGATCAGAATCCTAAAAGTAAGGGTATAATCAGAACACTGAAGTACTTCTGGTTGTATTTTTCATAGAGAAACTAAAGAATGACTTTGAGGTTTGATAGTCATTAGTCAGGGTCACCAGTGGGAGAAAGAATTTGCCCAACTAAGGTCATTCAAATAAAGAGATTTTGATAAAGATCCTCTTTTAAGTGGCAAGTAGTATGGGAAGGATAAGAAAATGAACAAAGGTTGTAGAAGCACCCAGAGGCCAGCATTAGTGAAGACATCATCGCCAGAATATCTACTGGAACCAGACAAAAAGCATTGGAGCCATAGGAAAGGGACCTCCGAGAAAGTTGAAATGGTTCAAAAATACAGTACTTGCCAGAGATGGTTCATAATGACTCTGCCTCCTTTCATTCCTCTTTCATTACCTCTCTTTGGTGAAATCTAGTTAGATGCAGCCAACAAGGAAACCCAGAAGGGAAAGCAGTTCATAGTGGTCATTCTTCTAGGGCACAGAACTAAGTAAAGAAAAGTAAAACTGTGTCAAGAGGGATAGATAAAGGTGGATAAAGATAGAAAAAAATCCAGATACATATCAAAGAGCATAGCCTTGATCTATGGGAATCTCCAAGGAGAAAGAATTGATGGTTCAAATTTTTCCCACTATGTTTCATTTCACTCTGCCCCCTTTTCTTCATAGTAATATGGCTAGATATGGTTGCAGAGGACGGGAGTCTGTGAAAGAATGATCAACTCTAGAGCTCATACGTTTTTGTGAAAACCTCTCGATAATTCCAACTAACATCAGGATGTCGCTTGACTTCTTTTCATGGTATAAAACGGGCTTCCAACCAAATATCTTCAGAGTCCTTCAATCAGAGACTCTGAATCAGTTAGTCACTAGAGGACCTCAGCAGTCAGGAATGAATACAGACAAGTTTGGATGGTCTTTGGTTGTTGCTTATTTCTTTCTGGCCTTCTTTCCTGGTCAGCTACTGCCAGCCAGTTGTGCCACTCATTCTCTGCACTGTGTGACATGGGTTGTCTTGCTGGTTTTACCCCCTTTACTGTGGCAGCTTTTGCTAAAATACAATTTACTAACAGCTGTTCCAAAAATTTAATTTTACTCACTGGTCATTCTTTGGCAATATCGGTGTTCCTATTCATGGAACAATGAGAAGAGATTGGAACATGTGAGTCTTTTGTGGACGTTAGTATTATTTTAGTCTGTGCGAATTCCTATTACAAAACATCATAGAGTAGCTAGCTTATAAATAGCAGAAATTTTCTTATAATTCCAGAGACTGAGAAGTTCAAAATCAAGACTTAGGCAAATTCAGTGTCTGGCGGGGTTGTGTCCTAGATAATAGATAGCACCTTCTCACTGTTCCCTACACTGTAGAAGAAACAAGGGCTCACCTCAAGTCTCAGTTATAAGGGCACTAAGTCCATTCATGGGGAATAGGATGGTTGCTTTTATGCAGCAACTTCATTGGATTAAGGGATCCTCAGGGAGTGGGTGAAACATCTTTTCTGGCTGCGTGTGAGGTGTTTCCAGAAGAAATTAGCATTTGAATCAGGAGACTGAGTGACAAGCAGCCTTCATCAGTGTAGGTGGGCATCATTCAATCTACTGAAAACCCAAAAAGAACAAGAAGGTAGAAGAAGGGCAAATTCACTTGCATGGACTGGAACATTTATTCTCTTTTGCCTTTAGACACTGGAGCCCCTCTTACTCGTTTTTCTCAATCTCTTAGACTCTAGGACTTACACCAGTGTCCTCCTAGTTTGGAGATTTTTGAATATAATCTGAATTATACTACCAGCTTTCCTGGTTTTCCAACTTGCACATGACATTCTATAGGACTTTTCAACATCTGTAACAATACAAACCAATTCTGCCTCCCATAATAAATTTAAATGTGATAACATAAAACATTAAAATAATAATATAAAATATTATTCCTGTCAACTCCCTTTCTCTGGAAATGTCTAACATAAGAGCTGTCTGCCTTCACAACATAATAATCTCCCAAAGCCAAAGCTCCGTTTTGTAATACTGTCCCAATGGGGATTAAAGTTTCAGAGTTAGAATTTTGGAAAGACAAACACTGAGACTATAGGAATAATCAACTTTCTTTCCACCCTTGTATTCTGAAAGATGGTTCTGACTTCCTGTCTTCAATGTCCTGTCTCTCAAAATCTGCTACTTTACTTTTTTAAAGTAAAGTATGTGCTTTATTTAAATCAAGGTGTTGGCTATTTACCTTTCCTCCTCCAAAATAAAATAAAATAGACTAAAAAAAATAAATAAATAAACCTAAGGTAAGGTTTAGACAAAACATCCTATTAAGGGAGTTACTGAGAACTCCAAGGCTCACTTGTCTGTGCCCAGGTATATTTAGGGATTTTTATTTCACTCGGTTCCATTCATTAAACATTTACTCAACATTATGTGACAGACACAGGATGCTGCCCTCCAATCACATATGCACTTTTGGAAACAAAGCAGATAATCTTTAGTAGAATAATAGTATGAGGTGGCATTTACTTGCAGTGTAGAAGTAGAAAAAACAACTACGAAGCTGCTAGAGAAGCGAGTAAAGGAAAAGGAGGAAGATAGATGTGGTTAGCCAATGCGATCTTTCTCTGAAATTTTCTTTAAATTCAGGTATTGTCCTTGGTGCTGTATTATACTGCCCTGGCATTTTTATATTCCCCCCAGATCATAATCCTGAGCCTGGTATAACAAAAAAAAATAGTAATTCTTCTGACATAACAAGGCAGATAAAATAGGTGATGAAGGAAGAAGAGCAGAGACTATGATGTGAAGTAACAACGCCAGTGGCCCCAAGGTTTACAAATTGCTTCCTGGAGTTTGCATCACAGCAATTTTCACTCACTTTAAAGGTTTCTCAAGGGCAAAGAATGTTTTCTTCCCCTAGCAAACAATTCCACTTGCAGCAGGAATAAGGTGTACTGTGTAAATCCAGACACCAAAGCTAATAAAGCAAACCTGATAAGAACAGGTTTGGAATTGAATTTTTTCCAAATTATCTTGTTCTCTCCACTGGGGAAGCAGCACTTAATGTATTAGTCACACATTAGCAGAGTATGCACGGAGAACTCATCAGTAAAAAAAAATGACTTTAAATGATTATAAGAAGTATGAAAATGAATGAAAAACATCAGAAAAAAACATCAGAAAAAAGTCAGATTTTTTTTCCTCACTAAGTTTTACATTATTAGGGAAAAGGTTTGATGACCCTCTGTCTGTTCATTTCATATAAAGAAGAATAAGAAAGACACCCACCAGTTAACACTGCTAAGCTCTCTGAGGTGTATATTAAAAGACAATTCTAAAGTGAATGTTACTGTTATATCTTTGACATCATTCCTGGAGAGCTGTCAAGATAGTCGTGCTAAAGCATATCGCACCCTACTCCAGCAAACACTGAAAATTAAAGCTTATCCAAGGCTAACTTATGCTGGGAAATACAGCTATGAAGAACCAAAAATTGTCAAATCACTGGAAATATCACAAAATACACATATTTGTCATGGAACTACTATTAATAAAACAATAAAACAGAAAATTAACAATTAAACTAACTTTGAACAAGGATAAAAATCATGGACTTTGAATCCTTTCTGTTTTAGATATGACATATTAGGCTACTACTTCATAAAGTATTTTTGTTTTCTTGTTCTTAAGAACAATTGGTAAAATCACACACATACAGAAACTTGCTATGCTATCTCTGAGGAAAATTAAGGCATTTAGCATCACGTCACTGAAACACCACTTTTTGTGTTCTCAAAACCCTCCTCAAGTCAGGAGATATTATAAGCACACAGGGAACAGGTCAGACTAGATATCATAGAAGCTGCCTTCTTGCCAGTATCTTCTCAACTCTTCCAAAGAATGATGAGCATACAAAGGAACAAAGCAAGCCAATAATATCACTGCTGCATAATTTACTCGACAACCCCTCATCTCTCTCTCACTGTAAAACTAGGTTCAGGACAGAGCTGCACCCACTGCCACAGTCCTGCCAACCATTACTGAACACTTTGAGTTCTTCCTGGACATTTCCGATGGTCTTGCCCACCACCCTGAGACTCTGATGATTAACTAGCCCAACCTGCTGCTACAGGACAGTCTGAGTCTCTTCCAGTCCTCCACCACTGGACTCTGCTTTTCTGCTAGTAAGTCTCGGTTCACTCTATTCTTTCCTGTTGAACCTTCCATAAACATTATCTCTCACAAGCTGTCGCCAGGTACATATATTCTGCAATCTCTTAGCAACCTACTCCACTGCCTCAGCACACCTGAGCTTCTGAAAAGACACTACTGCTTTTTTGCTAAGGAGGATTTGACATTGGCATTTTTCATGCAGAAACAACATGGCAACAAGCTATTAGTTAATACTGTCTACTACAAATGGCCAATACTCATAATAAAATATTTTTGCATTCATCTTTAATCAACATAATCCAAACTAAAATATACTTTGGCTGCTATTTTTCACAGGGAAGATTGAAAAATGTTCTAAATATCAGTAATACCCAGTGTTGGCGCAGATGTGAGAAAACGTCTGCTGCCCCACATTTGACCTGGGAAAGGAGAAAGCGAGACGGGAATGAGAATACCTGTGAAAATTCTAAAAAGTGTTTGCACCATTTCCAAAGAATACCATTTCTAGGATTTTGTCTAAAGGAAATGATCACTGATGTGGTCAAATGTCTAATGGTATAGTATCATTTATAATAACAACACCCTACCGGGCATGAAAAGCAAGGCAGCTCTCCAGGGCCTCTCCTGTAAGGGTGTGTGAGTCCATGCATGCCACCCTCATTACCTCGTTGGCTCTCAAAGGCCCCACCACCTCATGCCATCACATTAATGTTTATGTTTCAACATATAATACTGGAGAAGAGATGATACAAACATTCAGATCATAGCAGTAAGATGATATGAAGAATTTATGATACACAGTAAGTGCTGTGTGTGGCCTACATACACAACAATCTGAGGAGGGGCACAGGGGTGATACACGGGCATGAAGAGGTGAGGACTGCCACTCCAAAGACATTCTATCTGTATCAAAGTGGAAATAAAGATAACCAGTGTCTTGTGCCCTCTATGTGCCAGAGCATGCTGTTTTTCCATCTCTGATCTTCGATCTAGGCAGAAAGATGAAACTCCAAGAGATTAAAATAATTACTTAAAATCACACAACTAGCAAATGGTAAAGCTGGTTTAAAATTATGCCTTCAATGGAAAGCCTTTCCAGGATGTTGCCCTTTTCTTTCTATGATCTATTCCGAAGGCATCAAGACCCTGATATGCTGACCCCTTTTAATTAATAACATACCTTTCATGAGTTAATATAAAAGTCTTGAATTGCTTTTTTGCTTTATATTCTCATTAATTTATAGATATTGGAAATATATGAGTACCTATTGTTATGATTTGTATCTAGATGTCCCCCCAAAGCCTCATGCAGTATTAGAAGGGGCCTTTTCAGAGACAGCTGCATCTAGTGTGTGTGATTGATTCATGGTTCAATGCTAGGATGAAGGGTGCTGGGATTCAGGGTGGGTGATAGCTGGATCAGTCCACTGATTGGGTTGGCACTGCCCTAATCCTGGTAGACTGGATACAATATAAAGGACAGAAAGAGGCTCGTCTCCCCTGTCTCTAGTCATTACTTTTGCTGTCTTCTACTGCCATGAACTGTTGCTCCTCTCCATGTGCCACACTGCCTTGGAGACAGCCGATTATGAAATGAAACTTTTCCTCCTTTAATTTTGGATGTTGGGCATTTTGTCTCAGCAACAAGAGAAAAGTAACTAAGACACTGATAATATTTCTGTTCTCCAGAATACTCAAATTCACAATCTGGTAAAAATCCTAGAATTGTACACCACATGTTGATCAGCTCAGTAGTTCCTCCTTGAACTTATCTTCGCCTTGCCATTCAAGATCAAACTAAATCCCATTTTGCTTTTTCTTCCTATGCATTTATTTAACTGTATATTCACTATAAACTCTTTCATTGCTGCCTTTCTTGATCATATCTGAAATCGTTCCATTACTTTGATTCTTTTCAGTGTATTTTTCTTCACAAACTTTATTTGTCTTTTGCTATATAGATTGGAACCAGAACTTCACACAGTATTCTAACAGTGGCACCCAACTTTACTCTTTAATTGAGTTGAACATAAGAGAAGTTAGGTAAAGGAAAATTCATAAAACCATTTTGAGTAAATACTTGAAAGAATTAATCCAGCCTCTCAAGTGATAACAATCCTACAATCAACTCAAAATCTAATAAAAATTTCCTTTGTATTTAAACTACATAGAATAGAGTCAGATTTTTGAAGTTGAATTTGTATCTGTACATTTGACTACTAAAGTAGAATATTAAAAAACATTTCTGAAATATTATTTAAATTTGGTTAGTTTTTCTATATTACTAGTTATTTTTTTCCAAAACTGAAATATAAACAATTGACAGAAACTTTTTACACACAGAAACTTACTTTTCTTCCCTGAAATATTCATTTAATATTGACAGCTCTCTCATAAATAGAATCACCTTGACTTCTTCAAGTTCATGCTGAGAGAGAATAGGAGAAATGCCATTCAGTCTTCACATCAGAGGTGCAGAAATGGAAAGCAGAAGAATCTTACATAGCTTTGAAACTTGGTATTTGGCATTATACAAATATTCAATTAGGAAAATGACAGAACTGCTACAGATTATTACCACTGAAGTATCCCCTTTCAGGGGCTCTGTCCTCCCTGTAGTCACTGCAGAGTCAAAAACATTTTGGTTGCAGAATCTTAAGAAATATTGCCCTTGTGCTGCCCATGTATATTTTGGGAGCAGACTGTGCAACAACTAAGGGAGGCTCATATAAATAAATTTACGCCCAGTGTATAACAGTTGTAAATCCCAGCTTCCATGTGATCACTCCATGAAGCTGTTTTCTTAGTTCAGATACTGTAATGAACAATTGCAACAATATGAGACAACAAATTCTTCATCCTTGGAGATGCTTTCCACCAGTAATTCAGAGGTTTTCTTTTTCCTTCTTATAAGATTTGGCATCTTGTAATACAAACATCCTCCCATTACCACTGAGTTTAAGGTGGATTGAAGCAGAACTATAAAGTTAACACTAGGGTCAACTTTTATAATTTTCAAAATTTCATTTATCCTTCTTATCAAATGAAAGAACTGTCTAGCTGACTAACTACATTTTAATCTTAAAAGCTGACTTCCACAAAGGAATGTCACGTTTCCCCAATCAGCTCTATCTCTGGATGATGACACACAAGATCTGAAAGAACATAAAAGACCCATATATGATGACATAGGAATTGCAAATATAAATTCAGGCAAGGTTTGAAATAGGCAATCACTTCAAACTTTCATCTCCCCAGACTATTATTCATCGAACCTTTCTCAAATTTGGACTCAGTAACCCTTTCTTCATTCAAGCTGCTACAGTCTGAAATTTGTATGTGCCAAAAATTTGTATGGTAAATCCTAATTACCAGTGCATAATCTTGATACATAAGACCTTTGTGAGATGATTAGGTTATGAGAGTAGAATCTTCATGAGTGGGATTAATGACGAAGTGGCCCCTGGGAGCATTTATTTATATCTGTCATCATTCTAGAAGGTGCCATCAAGGAAGCACAGAGTGAACACTCAGCAGCAGACACTGAATCTGCTATCATCTTCCTCTTAGACTTCCCAGTCTCCAGAACTGTGAGTAATAAATTTCTATTATTTACACATTTTTCCATTCATAGTATTTTGATAATAGCCCAGACTAAGTCAGAAGCATTCACGGCTGCTTAGAGACCTGTCTCTAGTGGGAACTACCGACAGGTGAAAGTTCTCCGCCACCATCAAGAAGAAAAAGGGGAAGCCAAAGAGAAAAAAAATAAAGAGACACAGAGAGGGGAGTTTGTTTCATCAAGGAGTCCAACACTCTGCAATGATAAGCCTGTATCCCTGGAGCACATCAAACTCTTAATGAGTAAAATATAATCATTTAAATATTTATAGATGAAAGCCTGATGATGGACAGGGCTAACTGCTCCTTGCTGTGTGCAGAATCACACTACCGTGTGGCCAGAGCCTCTGAAATACCGAGACTTGGAGTTCCATCTGTTAAATAGTGCATCTCTGCTCATCTCTGACCCTCATGAATAAAACAAACTAAACACACAGATGTGCAAGGACGTTCCTGGGTGATGACGAATGACCTCAAATTAGAGCTATAAAGCAAGAAAGTGTCTGCCTGAAGAACGCTGTAAACTCTGTGCAATCCAGTGTTTCATTACTTCAATTTAGTAGACTCCGCAAATAACAAGACGAAGAGTCGGACTGCGCGCTGTGAGTATTATCTGCATCACTGATCAGAAAACAGGATTTCCATTTAACTGAGTTACAAGATTTAAAATACTTCTAGCTACCTTTCCGAAAGGCACATGCTTTAAAGTGCTCTGAAACTCTGCCATCTTGTGGGACTTGGAAAATATAGCGGTGACTCGGTACAAAGTTTCATGTTTTTCATAATTCAAAATGCTTGTGCAATTGTAAGCACGAATGAACACAGTTTCTCTAATGACATACGACATGCCAAAGAAAATTTTATTTTCCTTTTTCTCATTATACAGTTCATATGAAATCAAATTTTAGTTACCCTTAATCTTATTCACCTGAACCAAGCAAATTCATAGTTTGGAATAAATTAGACAGGGCGGAAACTCAAGATAAGGTGCAACATTTTTCCTCATTTGTTATTAAACGTAAAGTAATAAGGTCTATCTTAGAAATAATTGCTGTCATTTATGCATTAGCTTTCTGGTTGCTGAGACACCAAACCCAATACATACAACTTAAAGGAAGAGAGGTGTAATTTGGTTCACGATTCAGAGGATTCAGTCCACTGGCTCCAAGGCAGAAACATCGCGATGGAAGGTCATGGGGAAGAAAGCTACTCACCTCATGGCAGCCAGGGAACAAAGAGAGAGGATCTGGGGAAGGAGATACATCCTCAAAAGGCACATCCTCAGTGACACACCTTTCCCAACCAGGTCTCATCTCCTAACAGCACAGTTAACTATGAGCACATCAATGGGTCAATCTACTGAAGGATATATCTACCCCATAATTCAATCACTTTGTAAAAGTCCTCACTTCAGAACACATAAGACTTTTGGGGGACATTCTAGATCTAAACCATAACAATTTATTATTTAGATTTTTTTTGGTTTTTTGTAGCATAATAAAAGTAATATACATTTTTATATTACTTGTTTAAACACCCTATACTTCCTTCCCTCTCTCTCTTCACACATTTTAATTCAATCATTATCCTATTATTGAATTTTTACCTCAGTATTGTATTTTATATAAATATTTTTTTCTAGCTGAGTTTTAAATCCATATCACATGTTTGGGGTCTAAAACACAAAATTATATGTGCTAACATTCTAGAGTCACTCAAGATACTGTCTTCAGAAGCTATGCTTCAGAAACACTCAGCATATAATCTACAGACTGCCATGACATAGCAGGCCAGGGAAAAATGGATCATGGTCCTGCCAAGTCCAAGTTCACTCTAGTACAGGAAGACCTTTCAAGGAGCGTGTGACAGGAAGAAATTTTTGAGCTTAATCCAAGTAAAATATGGCTATATGTGATCTCTTGTGCAGGTAGTATTCAGTGCAGCATTCCCATGAAACTAGGTCCTGGATGAAATTATCTTAAAGTCAAATCCATTTCATAGGATCAGAAGCTCAAATAAAAGCAAAAGAAGTGCACTGTGGGAATAAAGGTGATGAAAGAGGAGATGTAGGTCTTTAAAGATACATTTTCAAAAGGAGCAAAAGGCCAGAATTTTACAAAGCGATGATATGGACTAGATAAATGTGCCTTAAAGGTCCATGTGCTGCAGAGTTGCTCTTCAAGGTGGCTCTATAGGGAGGTAATAGAACTTTTAGGTGACATTTTTAGGTCACCGGGGTGTGCTTTCAGAGGGCTTTGTGTGATCTTAGAAGCTTCTTCTCTCTCTTTTTCAGTTCCTGGTCATATGGTGAGCAGTCTGCTTGGCCATGGCTTCTCAGTATTGTGTGTTACTTCATTAGACTCCAAAAGTTATTCCCTCCCAACCCCTCATTCTTGGACAAAAACCTGTGGAACATAAGCCAAATAAACAGTTTCCTTTATAAATTCATTATCTCATGCATTTTCTTATAATAATGGGAAGCTAGCACAGGAATTGAAGATAAGAACTGCCTATACACTCTTTCAAACTCTAGAATGGTATTTTGTTCATATTAGCTGCCAAAAATAAATTTGATTAAATTTTAAATTTAAAAAAACTCCTGAATACAGTAATACATTTTCCCCCTCATGTTCAGGTGATAATCAAATGTCCTCCCTCTTAAAGGAAACTTTAGACATTCCTAACATTAACTTATAAGTTTCTTTAAAAACATTTGCTATTTAATGAGATGTATTTTCAAAATGTACATTCATTAATTAAATTAATAATGTCATGTTAGCCTATATGATACAAACCTAAAATAAGACCCATATGTGAAAGAGAAGAAAAACTTGAGCAAGATTTAAAGATGGTCACCAAGTATCTAAGCCCTTCCAAAAATAACTGAATGATGGCATAAATGAGTACCTTGTTTTCAAAGCAAAGTCAACATACTTTTAGACCAGGAGAGTCGGCCTAGTGAAGAAGTTCACAAGTCTAGATTTCTCCATCAAAAAGATAAAGGAAACCACTGGGCTTTCACGCTAACAAACCTTAAAAAGCAGCCCTTCTTTTCTTGTCTCTCCTAGTCACTTCTACAAGCCTACACATAAGAAGGCTTAGGAAAGCCCTCATGCTTAGCCCATGCCCATGAAGTTCTACATATGACTAATGTTGTACACATGAAGCAAAAACGAAGATTCTGAAAATGCACAGGCGTGAAAGGGACAAGGGACAGAGAAAGGGGAGGTCAATTCACTAATGATCAATGTATAACACCCAGCAGAACTGAATCAGCATGGTGCTGGGTGTGGAAGGCCCACCTGAGGACTGCTGCCCACAGCATAATAGCAGAACTGGAGGGGAAGATGGTGTGCTGTTGTTTCTCCTGGAGAAGTTTGTCGTGCTGGTTTTCCTGATATGAATTCAATTGTTCTCATCATTGGAGGAACTCGAGACCTTGCTGTTGCTGAGAATGTCTGCAGCTCTTTTCACGGGAGCTCTGGTCCTTACCTTGAACATCGCTTCCTGGCTCCAGTGCAGATCCTTCATCCCACTGGCGCAGACTTTCTAGCTTCTAACACTGACCTTTGGGCCTTCCCAACGCAGATCCCTGATACAGACTTGCAGGATACATTGTTGTGGGCTCTGGGCCTCCAGCTGGATTTGGAAGACAATGCCATAGGCTTTAAGTCTCCAGCTGGACTCGTGCAGGACATTGCTGTGGGATCCAGGCCCTCAGCTGGATTCTTTGGATACCCTGTGTTTGGACAGTTCTCCCACACTCTTTTGCATTTGACTCTTCGGGTGAATATTACAAAATAATATTATGAATTATGTGTCCTGTATTAAATCTTTTCCCTTGTAAACACTGACTACAATAGAAAGTATTTTAAAATAATTATTTGAATATTGTGAACTTGTATTAATTTATGCTTCATGGGTCACAGGGAATCGGTAAAGTGGCTTGATATATAGAAACTCATGACTTGATAGTTTTATGTTTTCTTCTCTGACTATAAATATTTAAATAAACAAAAGAGAATAAATGTCATCATAGACTGCTGGCAAGTTTCTATATTTTTGTGAATAACAAGAAAAATTTCCTTTGGAATAAATCATTATTTAAAAGAGATAAATGAGGTGAAATTCAGTTTAGGAACTGAAAAATTTGTGTAAAGTATATTGGTTGCTAAAAAGGGAGCATCAAATTAAATTCTCCACCACATTCATAGTTACAGTTACTTTCTTTTCTCCCCTAAGGTGGCTTTAAAATCCATTCTAATTACCCATATCTATACGTCACAGGGATAAAACCAGGAGTAAATGGCAATGAAGCAGCTGGCAGCCCCAAGTGTAGCATATTAACAGGGACGGAAGAGTGTCCCTCTTGATCGGACAAAGCTAGCCAAAGCCCTGAACCAAAGCCCTGCATCCTTAAAATATGTCAACACCAGTTGTACTTTAAAACATGGAGTCCAGAACAGGAACCCTCTGGGAGCAGGCAAAGTGCATATCAGCAAAAAGTAGTATTCAGCTTGCCAGCAAGTCGCATTTGCCTAGGATTGTTCAACAGAAGGCTCAAATCTTTTATGAAAACACATAATTTAGTTGCAATTTTTTTTTCAATCATGATATTCTTTGACCTTTTTTCCCCCAACAATCAGCAGTCACAGATGATGTATGAAATGTTCACAGTGTAACCGGTATCTCTACATTCATCGATTGACTTAATTCTCCTAACAATTCTGTGAGGTAGCTATTTTTTTCCTTGTTTATAGATGAAATAGCTGAAATTAGAGAGATGAAGTAACTAGTCCAAGGGTTTGTGGATGGAAAGTAAATGGCCACACACACACACACAACATGTAACTTTTAACCAGTTAACTAGGCCCAAACCCAGGCTTTCTTCATGCTAAGCAAATACCCTACATGGGCAAAACTTTCCTATGTCTGAACTTGGAAAGATGTGAGCCATAGTAATATCCATAACTTAAAGGGAAATTTCAAGACAGTCCCACCAGGGGGAGAGTCTGAATTTTCTCTGAAGGACTTGGTAAAACTCCAAATACTTGGATTTATTTTTATGCCTCTGTTTGGAAACTATAAAATGCTTTTTAAGTGTCTACTAAATTTTGCTCTAATGTGGAACAGCAGGAAAGTGTCCCACCTCTTTGGAGTCACTTGAAAAGCTCACCAAAGTGAGTTTAAAACACAAACCTAAAAAAGTGGTCCAAGTCGAGCCTGTCTCCCTTCAAAGGCATCAGTGGCCAGGCAGTGTGCAGATAGGAAACACATCAGCTCACAGAACTTCACAGCAGCATCTCAAACAAACCTTACATTATTCTGTGACAGGAAGAAAAAGGAAAGATGAAAAAAAAAAAAAAAACAACGTTAAGTAGTCTTTTCCTGGCTTCTCACATGTCTTTATAGTATGAATACTTATAAGTTTGCTTAGATATCAAAGTATACAATATGTACAGGGCTTTATCTCAAAGGATAAAGAAAAATAGTGTTGGGGTGGGGGAGAGCTTTCTAAAAGATATATCTCCTCTTCATGCTTTAAAGTTTGGGGACATGTTGGAGTCCTTGTAGGCTCTTCAAAGAATCATGCAGCAAAAATGTATATTCACCTGAATAAGGATTTAAGTTCATCATTTACTATTTCTTAATTTTCTTAAGAAGAGGCACTTCCAACTGGTCTGTCAGCTGTTTTAATGTAAATTATAAATTGGGAAAAAGTAAAAATCTCTCTAACTAACTAAATTTTTCCTTCAGCGCAAATTAAGTTCCCTATTTATCCCCTACTCCTCTTTCAATTCCCAGTGAAGATGGACAATAATTGAACACAATCCTTTTCATAATTCCCTTTCAAACGTGTGAAAGCTATTATGAATCTTTTCTAGTTTAATAAAAAAGGTACCTTTTTCAGAAACCTTTATAAAATGTGCATTACTACATCACATCTTCTTGATTCTCTCTCAGTTCTTTAGAAATTCAAAGACCAGTATTAGAGAAACCCCTAATAAAGCTTTGGATAATAGTACATATTGAAAAAGTTACATCTGGCTCTCTATTATCTACTATTTCTGATAGATGTTAAAGATAAACACTGTTAATTACTCATTCATTTTAAAATTATGCTTTTGGCTAAGTGACTTACTCATCTTACTCAGTTTGGGGGAAGGTAATTTCTTAAGATTTTATAACAAAATAAATTTAAAATATCTCTGATACGTTAAATCACACTGTTCCCTAAAAGAATTGATTGCAATTTGATGATACATTTCTTTGATTAATCTTGTAATATATAGAATTTTACACCTTTTATCCAAAGCATTAGAAATTTAATCAAACTAATGTTACTTATAGTTTAATGGAAACACTATCAATTCCGTCATTTGCAGAATTACAAGACCTCAAATGTGAAATAGCCCTTTAAGGCAACTGGGCCCAAATTCTCTACCCTGGAAATAAAAGTGGGAGGCTGAGAGAGAAAATGTCCTTCCCAGCCTTTGGTAATGCAGGCATGATTCCCCAGCTCAGTTCTTGCAATGTCCTTTCTCATCTGCTATACAACCATTCTTGCTCAGGGCACCATAAAAAATATTCTGTGTCATGGCCTGTTATACATCCTTCCCTGTGCTTTTCAGATGCAGAAGAAACTTTCCCCTTTCCCTGCCTCTCTTTCTTTGCCTAGGTAACCTCTGTTCTTGAACTAATCAAGCAATATTCTTTGAGTTAGTCAATGAATGCCAAGCCAATGAGTGATACAGTAAATCAATACCAGTGTAATAAAAATATATGCTAAGTAGTTCTCAGACCTTTCCATCCTTTTCGCCAAAGGCTAAGTTCACAACCTTGACAATAAACACGTCCAACATGCTGACAGGCAGAGCATTCTGAGCACTAAGCTGACAGATAGAACAGTCTGAGAACTGAGCACTCAGGAGGATGAACCGGAGGCTGAGGATGAGTGGACAGAAACTTAAAAGACAAATCAAGGATAAGACATGACTCTGTCACTTGGTTAGGTGGCATCAAAGAGAAGTCTGGCCCCTTTAACAGTTCCTGATTCTTTCTGGGTTAAAACATTTTCAGTCTCCTTATTGTTCAAATCACATCATGCTATCAATTAATATAAAAATGAATGCATATGAGTAATTTATGTACATATGAAATAGAAACACATCACATCTAAGGAGATATCTTTAAATATTAAGCTTTGATATACAGGAAACTGTTCATTTAATAGATATATATTTAGTATCTATATTGTGTACTACT
>RJWM01027824.1:0-26368 GCA_004363535.1 Dasyprocta punctata | reverse complement strand
ATCGCTTCCTGGCTCCGGAGGGGAGGCTGTGTGCTGGAGAACCTGGTCACGCTGGGCTTCCTGACCTGTGCTCAACTGTTCTCCATCGTCGGAGGAGCGCGGGACCTCGTCGCCGTTGGGGATGGCTGTGGTGCTCTTCAGGGCAGCCCCGCTTCTTCTTTTGAGCGTGACTTCTCAGCTCCTACATAGAACCCTCAACTCACTGCACGGCTCCTTCACCCTGCTGGCATAGACTTTCTGGTTCCACCGCTGACCTGTGGCCTTCCCAGCACAGAACCGTAAATAAACTGGCGTGAGCCCTTATTGGGGGCTCTTAGGTTCCCAGTTGGTACTGTGGGAGGCACTGTCATGCATTTGGGTCTCTAGTGGGACCCTTGCATGTTAATGCTGTGGGATCCAGGCCCTCGGCTATCCTGGGTCTTAGTACTGTGGAAGGATTTTCCTGCACCGTCTTGTGTTTAACTTTGGGTGACTATTATAAACAGTATTACAAACCCTGTGTCCTGTATGTAGTTCTTCTCCCTGTAACCCCTGACTACAACAGTGAGTTTCTGAATTTTCCCAGGAGCTATAGTGATTTTACCTTTTTCTTTCCTCACTGCATTAATCTGAGTCTTTTCTTTCCTTTTTTTTTTTTGATAAGGTCAGCTAATGGTTTATCAATTTTGTTTATTCTTTCAAAGAACAAACTCTTCGATTCATTAATTCTTTGTATTGTTTTCTTAGTTTCAATTGCATTAATTTCTGCTCTGATCTTTATAATTTTCTCCCTTCTATGAGCTTCGGGCTTGACATACTTTTCTTTTACTAGAAGTTTGAGGTGCAACATTAGGTTGTTTATTTGTGCTCATTCTGTTTTCCTGATGAGAATTCATCACTATAAATTTCCCTCTTAGGACTGCTTTCATTGTGTTCCACAGGTCCCAGTATATTGGATTTGCATTTTTGTTTAATCATATGTATTGTTTAATTTCTTCTTTAGTTTCATCTGTGACCCATTGCTCATTCACCTCCTGTACATATTAAATCATACCTAGATCACTCATAACACCTAATACAAAGCAAATGCTATGTAAATTGTATACTATATTGTATACAATATACTATATTGTTTAGGGAATAATCGCAAGAAAAAAGTCTGTATATGTTCCACGTGATTTGATCATCATAGGCCTACCTGCACAGTACACAATTTGAGAGTGGTTAAATCCTCTGAAGAAGAACCTGAGGATACGGAGGACTACATGTAATCCATCATAGGCTGAATAAACAAAATTAGATGATTGAACATAATTCCATCATAAAAACAAAAAAAATGGTAGTATATGATTCAGCATGAATGTTTTTTGAAAAACATATTGTGTGTGCAGTTAGTCTGAAATTACCTGATTCTATTTATATGAAAATCATTAAAATGGAAATCTATGGACACACAAAACAGATTACTGGTTACCTGGGGCTATGGACTGGGGGAGAGAGAGGGAAAGACAGGGAAATAATTGGTGAAGTTTACAGGGGTTTCTTTTTAAGGCATTAAAAATTGACTATAGTGATGTTTGTTATGTACCTGTGAATATACTAAAAACATTGTACACTTTAATTGGGTGCAGTGTATACTATATGTTATGGTTTGTGTCTAGATGTCCCCCCAAAGCCTTATGTGGTCATGGGAGGCGTGATTCTCAGAGGTGACTAGAGTTTGTGATTGATTCGTGGTCCAATGCTGGGATTAAGTGTGTGAGTGCTACACTTGCCCTAGGGTGGGTAGCCTGCATACAGTGTAGGGGACAGAAAGAGACTTGTTCTCTCTCTCTCTCTTTCTCTCTCTATCACTGCTTTTGCTGTCTTCCAGTGCCATGAACTTTTGCCCCTCTGCCACGTACCACCTTGCCTTGGAGTCAGTCAGTTATGGACTGAAACCTCTACAAACTGTAAAATAAATAAACCTTTCCTTCTTTAACTTTGGGTGTTGGGTATTTTGTCTCAGTAATGAAAGAAAATTAACTAAGATATATAGATATAGATCTATCTATCTATATACACTGAAATAAAAAATTGACTTCTGAGTTGTAAAAATCTTCTAAACTTTACATTTTCAATTTTAAAAATTCAAAAAATCATATTGCTTAGTATCTTCACCAGTCTTGTCAGAAAAGCCTTTAAGTATTGGGAAACTGTCAAATTCACAGGGGAAAATACAAGTTTTCCAAACTTCTAACTTTTGTTTGAAGGCTTACATTCTATCACTGGCAACAAATACTTGTCAGTTGTTTTCCTTGAAGTGATGAACTCATTTTGCACGGTTTTGAGAAAATGTTTGTCAAATACCCAAGTCTGAATTATCAAAAATGTCTCTCAGTTGTACTTTTAAGTTAAAGAGGGCAGCCAGGTGTGGTGTTGCACACCTGTAATCCCAGCTAGTGGAGAAGCTGAGACAGGAGGAGAATAGCAAGTTCAAGGTCAACCTGGGCAATTTATGAAAACCTTGTCTCAAAATAAAAAATAAAAAGAACTTGGGACATAGCTGTGGATTGGTGGTAGATTATCCAAGCTCCACCCCCACTACTGCAAAACAAAAGAAGATAAAAAGGAAAAGAAAGAACTTAAAAAAAGAGAAAATACATTCCATAAAAATGTGTCTTGTCTGGCAAGCAATTCAAGCAACTGCACAAGTGCTTTTTCTCAAGACAACCATGGCACTTCAGTGTGCAGCAGAAGTGATTTATGCACAAGTACTTGAAGGTTGAGATTTAATATTGTTTTACTGCCTCATCAAGGACATTATTATAAGAAACTGGACTTTTTTTTTTCCTGTCAGCTCTTGCCAGTGAAGAATATGATGATTGCTAGTACAGCTTGGTGCCACTGGCTTGTCTCAAGCTAACAAACCACGATTTCTTCCACACCTTTAGTGCAAATGTTAACAAGGCAAAAAGCAAATAATGCATCAGTATTCTTCCAAAATAGTTTGAGCCTCACAGATACCCTGGAATGATCTTGGGGAGCCCCCTCAGATTTATGGACCACGTTAGTAGAACGACTGAAGAAAACCATCCTGCATCAATAGTTTGATTTTATTTATTTATTCAAAAATATTCACTAATTCTGGATGTGTGTCTGTCTCCCACATAGCTTAGTTCTGTTTTTTGCCATTACAATCTGCTACTCAGATCTGGTTGAGGGGTTGCAATTATAACTCTGCCTCCAAACTTGTAAAAGGGGTCCACTCATACAACCCCAAAGGTGGCATTTTCCAGTGCACTAGGCTTTGTCCAGACCCAGTACAATGTCATATCATTTCACACTGACACAAAATACCGTGCCACTCAACCAAGCACACTGTATAAGTACTAGCTGATCAACTCATAAGGATATCTATCCCTAGAGTCATTCACAGTGACTTTTAGGAAAGGGAAAGGAGTAAGCCCCAACACTGATATTTCACCCTGTCTTATTTCAGTTGGCAAAATAAATCCCCTTTATATATACTACAATGTGGCCATATATGTTTTTCCACACATGTATACTACGTATTCATGCTTTTATACACACACACACACATATATATATATATATTTACACATACATACTACTAATGTATACTTATGTATACTTCAGATATGTTAAACTGACCATATGTAATCTATATACTTTATATCAGCAAAAAGGGAACATTTCGTAGTGATTATAAATGTTCATGACTACACAGTATTAATTTGTTTCTTTTAAAATTGTGCACAGTAAATACTATAAAAGTATTAGAAAATAAAATGCATATGTTCCAGGTACCAACATAAGCATAAAGCTCAGTTTAAGTCTTACTCTTCATAGGCAGATTTGAAATCAAAGCCTTGCATCTATTAAAGCTGAGCTGCTGTGATTAAGAACCTACCAGAATATAAAATGCTGAAGATGGCTTTTTTAACTGGTGTAGCACAAGGCTTGAAAGCTGTCATAGCAGCAGTGGTAGCCAGTCTTCATTATAAGAAACGTACCCTAAAGTCCAGAGCGTACCCTAAAGTCTTGATGACAGGCATTCTATGCTTACTCTTGTACTAAAGCTTTTATTAGATTTTCCTTCACATCCTCCCTGCCTCCTCCTCCATCTGATGCAGTGCCACAAACCTCGTGCAACAAGTTATTACTCCACTTATAATGAATTATATTACTTTCAACACAAGGTTTCTTTTTCTTCTTATTAGGGCAAATGTGAAGTGTGTGAATGTGAACATTCATATTGTTCCTGCTCTGCTTATTGATCCCCACTGTTTCATTAAAACAAAGGGGAAACATTTAAGTACAAATTCAGGAAATGCTATTCCCTAGGGCAATGCTCTATGGTCCATTTGCTCTGGAGTGGAATAAATGCTGAAAGTTGCAAGGTATCATCAAAAGTTTATTTACATTCATTGTCTGCTTGTTTCCCACACAAATCTATTCTGTGTTTAAAATGTATAAAGCCGAGCCAGGCCTTCTCACGCTGTTTGCAGTAAAATATGGCTTACCATGTCTCTCTGAGGAACCACTGACAAACAGGCTCTTGTTGTCCAACTTTCACTCTGCTGAGGGTAATGATTCAGTGGTTCAGAAGGTTAATTCCTGGAGATAGTGTTGTCTTTGGCTTGAACAGATGTTGGTAGTGCTTTAATGTGGTTATCAAACTAGGCTGCCCTTCATTCTTTGCTCTCGGGAGCCCAGGGCATTGTTCCACGAGGCATTCCAGCCCCCCTCTATGGAGATCCAGTAGAGCTGAACATACCACAGCCTTACTCCTGCCAGCAAAGACTCTTATGAGGTCACGGTGGATACTGACAATGTATAGCACAGAAACTGATAATGAGAGATTTGATCTTGAAAAGATCTGTAAATTTTGTAACTGCTTAAAGATTTGGAATGCCTTTTGATGATTTAGTTAAATAACCTATAAAACTACCCACTCATTAAATGTTCGAGCTCCTCAGTAGATCTATGAACTGGCCTCTTAATGGCGTGCTATATACTCTAATAACTTCTTGGCTATATCTATCTCCAAAATGTTTGGAACAATTGCTTGCATAATCAGGATGTTCATGCCCACCACGTAGAATCAACATTGGGCAAAAGTCCAAATATCCAGCAAGTTCAGTTTTGCTGGTGTTCATGAATCCTCTGCGACCAGGCGAGTGGAGGTGAGAATCCCATAGCCAAGGAGAGATCATTTCCACCAAAGCTCAGTTTCCCATTTTTCTGGCACACTGCTGTCAGAGCAATAACATTGAAATAATGGCATCACCGTAACACAGTGCCATTTCACAAACACACTGGTGGTTGACAACTTATTATGTGTCCAAGCATATCACAGAATAAGAAAAAGATACAAGAATGACCTGCTCTTATGGAACTGAGTCATTTTGAGGAAGCCAGAATTAAATGTATAAAGTAATTTTAGAACATTCGAACCAGGAGAAATACGACTTAGCGTCAAAATGTGTGATATGACCTGTGCAGCAAATGCCACAAATGTCGGGAAGGAGACAAAGTGATTTTGATAATGATTGATAATGATGCTAAGCACACTTTTGTTGAAGTCTCACTCTGGGCCAGCCGTGAGTTAGACTCTGGGGATACAAAGATGAATATAACAGAGTCCTATTCTCCCGGTGTTTACAGCCTAGTCAGGGAGACAGACTGTGAACAGGCCACTAAAGCAAGATGGATAAGGGTTAAATAGAGGTCTGCACAAAGTTCTGAGGCCCCAAAAGGGTGAAGGAATGACCTGAAAAGGAGGCTGGAGAAACTTCACAGAGAAGTATCTATCATGCAGGGCTTTGAAGGACTGATAGGAGTTCTTCAGGATAGTAGGAGCACAGGATGGCGGGTGGAGAGGCTCAGCAGTGTGAAGCATGTTGGCATGGGAAAGCAAAAGATTAGAAGTTACTACAGGGAACTCTGTCCATTTTCCCCAGAGAGGTAAATGAGGCTCAGAGAGGTCTAAGGTCCCACAACTGGGAAGGGATGCAGCTTGAACTCAAGTCTGCAGGGGTTTGACTCCTGTGTGGTCTTTCCTTCAGCCTTCTGCCTTCATACCAATATGTGGGTAAGTACAAATCAACTTTTAACATTCACAAAAACATCATACAGTATGAATCAGTAACAAATTCACCACTACCTAAGATACAAATAACCTGTGAATGGCACCAATAGGAGAACCCACTTAAGAGTTAGTATATTTCATTGCAGGAATCAACATTGGACCATCTTTTTGGCTATAGCCAAAGATCTTCGTAGCTAGAAAAGAGGAGGAGGAAATTTCAACAACTGAATCGATAACAGTTTAACTCAAACTTTAAAGACCTGAGGGCCACACTGCATTGAGATGATGACCTCAGCACAGTCCCCAGTCCAGCAAGCCTCAGCCCTTCCCTGAACCTTGCTTTCTTCACTTGTAAATCAAGCAGGGCAAAATTATTGAAGGAAGGCACAAAACTTCTTATTTGAGATGTGATATAAAACTGAGATGAAACATCAAAGGAGAGAATAACACCTTATCTAGGGAAAGGGAAAGGGAAAGGGAAAGGGAAAGGGAAAGGGAAAGGGAAAGGGAAAGGGAAAGGGAAAGGGAAAGGGAAAGGGAGAGAAGGTCTTGTTTCTCCCAAGAGTGGACTGGTTGGTTGAGGTGGTCCATGGAGATCACTCTATTTTGACCCTGTAAGCTTCTACAGTTTTAGATGGTTTGGCTCTCATGGGGGCGTTGTGGGCCCCTATGGGATATTTACACCTCAAATGGGGGGGGTGCTTTTCTTCAGTCTAATAGCGGTACTGACATATAATTCATATGCCGTATGACTCATCCAGTTGAAGTACTATTATGATTCAGTCCAGGTGTTGTGGTACACACCTGTAACCCCAGCTACTCAAGAGGGTCAGGTAGAAGGACGGCAAGTTCAAGTCCAGCATGGGCAACTTAGCAACTCAGCGAGACCCTGCCTCAAAATATATTTAAAAATAGGACTTAGAATATAACTCAGTGCAGAGGCCCTGGGTTCAATCTCTAGTAGCAAAAAATAAATAAATAAATAAATAAATACCATCAATAACTTTTAATATATCATAGATAAGTGCACCTATAATCTAAGTGAATTTCAGAACATTTTATTGCATAAAAATGAAAAGCCTGTACCATTTAGTTTAACTCCTCTTTCCCTACCTTCCATCATAGTCTAAGTAACCACTATTTTGTTTCTTTTTTCACTTTTCTTGAGGAATAATATATATTTAAGATATGCAAACTGATTTTTTTCAGTTTTAGTGCAATATAATGGACAAACTAACATTGTGTATATCTAAGGTAGTGAGCATGATGTTTGGCATATATTGGGGAGTGATTACTACTACTGAACTGATTCTCATTGCTTCACAGTTACTTTTTTTTGGTATTGAGAACATATAAGCTCTACTCTTAGAACATTGGAAAATACGTAGGGATTTTGGCAATTCTCATACTATGCCAAAATTTACTCATCCTACATAACTGAAATTTCTGCTTTTGGACCAGTATCTCATTTCCCACATATCTCTACCCCCAGCAACCACAATTCCAATCTCTCCTTGTGTGAGTTCACCATTCTCAGAATCTACATATCATGAGGTCATACAGTATTTGTACTTCTGCATCTGGTTTATTTCATCTAAGTTGTTACAACAGCCTAGAATCCTTTTTATGGCTGAATAGTATTCTGATGTATATATGTACCACAGCATCAGTCTTATGGACACTTAACTTGCTTCCATTATTTGACTGATATGAAGAATAATGCTGTAATGAACATAGGATTACAGATGTCTCTTCAACATACTGATTTCACTTCCTTTGGGTATATATCCAATAGTAGGATCACAGGCTTATGTGGTGGTTCTATTTTTTATTTTTTGAGGGACTTCCTTACTGTCTTCCATAATGGCTGTCCCAAATTATATTCCCACTAAACTGCCCAAACAAAACACACTTGGCGTGATCAAAATATACGGTGAATATTTAAATTTTTTTAAACAATTTTTATTACAGTAAATATACAATGTCATTAACTCCCTTCAAAAGATTCCCCTTTGCTTCAAACACACTTATGGCATCATTCTTGCCCTTGTCTAAAGGAGTTCTGCAACTCCTCTTTCATGAGGGCCTTTGTAAGTTGTGGTCAAAAATACAGTGAATACTGCAGCCAAGTGCCATCCAATAGAAAGGCAGACTTATAAAAAAATTAAATTGTGTGCTTAACCACCTTAGTCACTGGGTGTGGCACCATGCAACTTCTGGCTCTTTCCCAGAGTAAAAATGACCATGAAAGGTAAACATTTTGAACAATCCAGGACATCAAGGCAGTCATGACAGCTCAAGGAAAAACACTCACAAAGGAGGACTTCCACCAGCCCCTGCTCCTTGCCACAGGTAGGAAGGCTGCTCAGTCTCCCATGGTTGTGAGTTTCTTCCCGAGTTCCTGAGTTCTTTCCTTCCTATGTATGATGTAGGAAGAAATTCTTTTCATAAAAGAAAACTGAGGCCTGGGCACTTATACCACTTCCCTAGCTCAGGAGGGGCTAAGCAGAGACTGAAAGCAGCTGAGCCAGCCTGCAGAGGATGTACTCCCTGCTGCTATACTACAGATACCCACCCTGGAACTTGGCGCAGAGCTGGAAGCTGGGGCCTTGCATTTCAACAATTCCCTTTCCCAAATGCAAAATTTCCCTAGTTTCTCTTTTGTTGACTTTCCAAAGTGGGTACCAGTGACTTTTGCGTTGTCTACCTGATGTCCAAACAACCTCTAAAAGTACTTTTTTAAAAGCAGCTCTGTGATTTGGTTTCTGTAAGATCAAATACCTGGTGTAATTATTTGGGTTCTCTTTTTATTCCCATAGAATTACTTGATGGGCTACTGGCTCTGTTTAGATTGACCCATGGCTCTTGCAATTCTGTGCCTATGCTTCAAAGTAAAAAATGGCATAAAGGAAAAGAGATTTTTGAGAAAATGTCTTTCAGACTCCAGTGAAAATAACCAACTCCTGGCCTTGAGACTGGCTAAGAAACAGTGGCAGAGAGTCACCCACTGTACAAATCTAGAGGGCACTAGACACGCTGTATTATATGCCAGAGATGCTGATCATGTATGACACGTAACAATAATGTCCTCTGGAGTTGCACCATGCAACAGGCTTTGACCAAAATGTCTGGATCCTGGGCAGGGACACAACCAGGTTTTGTGATGCCTAGAGCTTATACAATTAAAGTTGGCCCTCTTAAAGAAATGAAAATTTGTGAATAAAAAATAGGGTACTAAACCAAACTTGATGGCGTATAGTCCCAGCTACTTTGGAGGCTGAGGTAGTGGGATGATCATTTGACACTCAGAGTCCCAGGCCACCCTGCACAACATAGTAAGGCCACGTTTTTATTTAGAAAAGTACTGGCACACATTCACAAAAACGAATGCCTTAATTCAATGGGTTTCTATAACAAAATACCACAAACTACATTGTAGTAGTCAGTTTTCACATTTCTTGATACAATACCGATCATGAACTACGTATAATTTAAAGGAGAAAGAACTTAGTTTGGCTCATAGTTTCAGGGAATTCAGTCCATAGTTAGCTGCCTCTAAGGCAGAAATATCACAGTAGAAAGATATGGCAGAGAAAAGCTGCTTAGTTCTTGGCAACCAGGAAGCAGAACAGGGAACAGCAGCATCAGATGTGGTTCACAAAGACACATCTACCTGACCTACCAAGACATATCCAGAAATGTGCTCTGCCAATCGCCTAGGTAGATCCCAAAACTAATCAAGCTGATGCTCTACCCTAACCGTGAAGTGTATAGCTCATGTTTGGATTACAAACTGGTGGTCAACTTAGCACCAGCTGAATTAATTCAGCTGGTGTTGAGTAAAGATGCTCCACCTGAATAAAGTTGCCAGCATAAATAGGGATGTGGAGAAGAAGAGCCAGGCATTGTGGGTTCTTTCAAGAGTTGCTGTTCGAACCGCTGGTTCTCCTGGAGGTGCTTGTCATGCTGACTTCCCCAATATGGATTCGGCCATTATCGTCGGAGGAGCTCGGGACCTCATCAGTGAGAGTGGCTGTGGTTCACGTTGCGGGAGCTCTGCTCCTCACATTGTGCATTGCTTCCTGGCTCCAGAGGGGAGGCTGTGTGCTGGAGAAGTTTGTCACGCTGGGCTTCCTGACCTGTGCTCAAGTGTTCTCCATCGTCGAAGGAGCACGGGACCTCGTCCCCATTGGGGACGGCTGTGGTGCTCTTCAGGGCAGCCCCGCTTCTTCTTTTGAGCATGACTTCTCAGCTCCCATGTAGAACCCTCAACCCACTGCACAGCTCCTTCACCCCACTGGCATAGACTTCCTAGTTCCACCGCTGACCTTTGGCTGTCCCGGCACAGAACCGTAAATAGACTGGCATGAGTCCTTATTGTGGGCTCTTAGATTCCCATTTGGTACTGTGGGAGGCATTGTCATGTGTTTTGGGTCTCTAGTGGGACCCTTGCATGATATTGCTGTGGGATCCAGGCGCTCGGCTAAATATCCTGGGTCTTAGTGTTGTGGACAGATTTTCTTGCACTTTCTTGTGTTTAACTTTGGGTGACTATTATAAACAGTATTACAAATACTGTGTCCTGTAGCAGTTGTTCTCCCTGTAACCCCTGACTATAACAGCTTATAAACAAAAGAAATTTATTTTCATAATTCTGGAAGTGGGAAATTTATGAGATCAAGACTTTAGTAGATATAGTGTTTGAAGAAGTCCTACTCTAGTGTTCACAGATGGCACCATCTAGCTATGTACTCATATGATGGTTGGGGCAAGGCAGCTCTCTGCAACTTCTTGTATAAGAGCACTAATCCCACACATGAGGACCTAATCACCTCCAAGTGGCCTCACTTTCTAATATCATCACATTGAGAATTAAGTTTCAACATGCAAACAAGGAGGGAGAACAAACATTCAGACCACAGTAATATATTTGATTACACATAATATATATAAGCCTGACAGAATCAAACGGGTATCTATTCAAATACATAGAACATAGTAAGTTTATATACTGAAATACTACATAGCAATAAAAAAGAATAATCTATAGATATATACAATGATAGGGAGGAACCACATTAGCATACCTTTGAGAAAAGAAGCTAGACATAGATTCAGGTATGGTGGTGCATGCCTGTAACCCCAGCCTGGATAGCTGAGGCAGAAGGATGGCAAGTTTGAGCCCAACCTGGGCAACTCTGCAACTTACTAATATCCTGCCTCAAAATTTTTAAAAATTTAAAAAGGCTGGGGATGTACCAAAGGCCCTTGGTTCAATCCCTGGTACGAGCAAAAAAAATAGAAGAGAAAAAGAAGAAGGAGAAAGACATAAAAAAGGACAAGTTGTATAATTTCATTTGTACACATGTGCAAACCAAACCATGCTATTAGATTACAGGGTAGTGAACTTTGGCATATAGTGACAGCAAGGGAACAATTGGGGTATTTCTAAGGTGCTGGTCATTTTAGGTTATTTTACTTGAATAATTTTTTTAATTTTGTTCTGTTTGGGGAGTGTTATATGGTTTGTGATCCTGTGGCCCCACTTCAAGCCTCATGTAATCACGGACATGGCTGAGTCTGGTGTTCATGATTGGTTTGTTGTCTGACTCTGGAATTCATGATGTGAGTGTTGCACCCACCCAGGGGCAGAGCCGACATACAGTGTGTAAGGGTAGGAAGAAGGCATGTCTCTGTCTTTTGCCCCATTCATGCCTTGCTGCTTGCAGTGGTCACGGATGGCTGCCCCACCATGCCATGCTGTGTTGGAGCCAGCTGAGTATGGACTGAAACCCCCAAGAACTGTAATAAATAAACCTTTCCTTCTCTAATTTTGGGTGTTAGGTATTTTCTCTCAACAATGAGAGAAAAGTAAGACAGAGTTTGGTACCAAGAGTGGGGTTGTTTCTGTAACTATACCTGGCTATATGGTTCAATTGCCTTTCCAAATGGCTTGTAGGAAGAGTTTGGCAAACTTTAGAGATGTTGCCTTAAAGAGTCTCACTGGAACTGCTGAGGGGAGATTATAGTCAGAGCTCAGGAGACCAGAAGGCTGATAGAAAGTCTGCCAGTAAAGACTAGGCTTGGGAGATTTCTGCTGGGAAGAAGGATTGCATTGGTTGTTGGATTCCATACAATGTGTGTTATGGCTTTGCAGAAAGTTTGTCTGTATTCTGCTCATGTCCAGAGACTTTGCCTGAGACTGAGATTAAGGGCAGAGACCTGATTAATCTGGCAAAAGAAATTTCAAGGCAGTCAAATGTTGAGGCAGTGGCATGGCTATTGTTGGGGGCTTTTAGCCAGATTTATGTTGTGAATCAAAAGCAAAGAACCCAACAGGATGATTTAAAACATTGTGAGTTTGGCTACGTTGTAGTCAGGGGTTACAGAGAGAGAACAACTGCATACAGGACACAGAGTTTATAATACTGTTTTGTAATATCACCCAGAGTTGAACACAAGAAAGTGCAGGAAAATCTATCCACAACACTAAGACCCAGGATATTTAGCCAAGGGCCTGGATCCCACAGCAATGTCTTGCAAGAGTCCCACTAGAGACCCAAAACACAAGACAATGCCTCCCACAGTTCCAACTGGGAATCTAAGAGCCCACAATGAGGACTCATGCCAGTCTATTTACAGTTCTGTGATGGGACAGCCAAAGGTCAGCAGTGGAACTAGAAAGTCTATGCCAGCAGGGTGAAGGAGCTGTGCAGTGGGTTGAGGGCTCTACATGGGAGCTGAGAAGTCATGCTCAAAAGAAGAAGCGGGGCTGCCCTGAAGAGCACCACAGCCATCCCCAACAGCAATGAGGTCCCGCGCTCCTCCGATGATAATGGCTGAATCCATATTGCGGAAGCCAGCATGATAAGCACCTCCAGGAGAACCATCTGCTCAAAACAGTAACTCTTGAAAGAACCCACAACACCTAGCTCTTCTTCTCCATGTCTTTATTTATGCTGGCAACTTTCTTCAGGTGGGCCATCTTTACTCAACACCAACTGAATTAATTCAGCTGGTCCTAAGTTGACCACCTGTTTGTAATCCATAACAGGCTAGAAAGTTGTGGACTGTAAAGATAGAGCTGAGACCTCAATGGCTGAGAAGGAACAAAGAAATAAAAACGATGGCCTGGGGGCATCCCAGGAAGCAATGGGTCTCCACCCTTTACAGTCTCAAAATTGCAAAGGTGAAAGACTTTGCTCAGAGAAGAAAGCTGCAAAGCACCACATTCCAGAGTAGTCGACTGAGGCCACAGGAAGTTCCAAAATGGTAACAGCCACACCAGATTCCAGAATGGCAGTGGCATAGAGAAGCTGTCCCTCACAATCAGGTTCAGAGAGCTCAGCGATCCAGGTGCTCGACCCCTATGGTCAAGAGAGAGGAAGCCCTGGCTACTATTTCAGCTGGCAGCGGACCTCAGTAGCATCCATGTGGCACTGGTTTTAGGTGCAAGGAAAATGCATGAGTTCTGAGGCTAAGGCAGCTTCCACCCTGATTTCGGAAGGCCTGGAAGGCCAAGCAGTGTTCCCCTGAGAGGTCAATATGTAAAGACATAAGGGTGAACCCAAAGGTGCAATGGAGACCCCAGAAGTTTGGAAAAGCCAGGAATGTAGATCATTCAAGGAAAGCTACAAAGACCAAAAAGAGTGGGCTTAGGAGAGAAGCTGTAGGAATTGGAACCTCTGGAAGTGCCATGGCAGTGGAGTCACTCAAGCCTTTTGGAACTTGCAACCAGATTGCTTCAGATGCTGAGGGTGGAACTCCAGGACTTAATGTTTGCCCTGCTGGATTTTGGGCTTGCTTTGGTTTCAATGTTTTGTATTCCCCTGTGTGTAACTTTTGGAATGATAATGTTTATCTTGCGCCATTGTATGTTGGAAGTGTTTCACTTTGTTTTCATTTGTACATGGGCTTGCAGCTAAGAGTTTGCCTTCCATCTGGGAGGAGACTTGGGACTTGGACTTTTCAGCAATGCTGAATTAGTTAGGACTGTGGCAACTCTTGGAGATGGACTAAATGTCTTGTATAAAAGGATGTACATGAGTCTTTGGGGGTCTAGGGGTTGAATGTTATGGTTTGTGTTCGTATGGCCCCACCTCAAATCTCATGTAATGATGCACATGGCTGAGTCTAGAGTTCAAGATTGGTTTGTTTGCTGGTGCTGAGATTGGTGATGTGAGTGCTGCACCCACCCAGGGGTGGAACCGGCATACAGTGTAAGTGCAGGAAAAAGGTGTATCTCTTTTGCCCAGTTCATGCCTTGCTGTTTGCAGTAGCCATGGATGGCTGCTCTGCCACACCACGCTGCCTTGGAGCCAGCTGGGTATGTACTGAAACCTCCAATATTGTAAGACGTAAACCTTTCCTTCCATAATTTTGGGTGTCAGGTATTTTGTCTCAACAACGAGAGAAAAGTAACTAAGACAGGGAGGTTTTATGTATGTATGCATGTATGTGTGTATGTATTTTTGAGACAGGATCTTGCCATGTAGTTCAGACTGGCCTTGAACTCATTATGTAGCCCAGGCTGACCTTGAACTCACAGCAGTCCTTGTACATCAACTTCCCAAGTGCTGGAATTATAAGTATGTGCCACCATTTATCAGTATGATAATTACAAGCATGACAAATGCTAACTATCCACATATATCAATTCATGAAAATATTTTGAACTATATTCTCATGACACATATTTTTCTACATTTTTAAATGTTTCTTTAAACACGCCCCTCAGGAAGAATCTATGCTCCAAAGATCCATATCCCTGGGTTGATGAAAAAAACAGTGACAGATGTATCCTTCAGTGTTCATCTCATACAGCAGTCCCAGGGACAGACTTCACTATAAATCCATGAGGCCAGGCTTCAAAAGAGGGCTTTGTGGAACCCCAGATCTGTCTGAGGCTCTCTGTTATCTAAGGAATATAGGTAAAGCATCACACATAGGACTGAACCTCCCTAAATGTCCTCCCTTTTATCCAATTGTTTTGAGCCCTGCTTCTTATCTCCTCCAATGTCTCCTAAGTCCAAAGCCTATTTGTTCCTAGACACCAATACAATCATAGCAGGGGACTTTAATACCCCACTCTCACAAATATGTTAATTAGATGAAAACTCAACAAAGAAATATCAGAGTTAAACCACAGCATTGAACCGATGGACTTCACAGGTATCTACAGACTGTTTCATCCAACAACCAAGCACACATTTTTCTAAGCAGCACACAGAACATTTTTCAAAAGAGACCATATCTAAGGCCAAAAAGAATGTTTAAATAAATACAAAAGAATTGAAACAAATCTCTTGCATACTTTCAGATTATAATGGAATGGAGCTAGAAGTTGGCAGCATGGAAACCACAGAAACTATGCAAACACATGGAGAGGTTTATTTTAGCTCATATTTTAGTCAATATTTGGCTGGTTCCAAGGCAGAAATAACATGGTGGAAGAGTTTGGGTAAAGGACAACTGCTCATTTCATGGGAGCCAGGAAGCAGAGTGAGAAGTGGGGATTCAGGAAGATAGATACATCCTTCCAGGTCACACCCTCAGTGATGCATTGCCAATCAGGTCACATGTCCTAATAGCATATTCAATTACTGAACTCGTTTGTGGATGAATCCATTGATAAATGTCATGCCCCAGTAATCCAATCACCCTCTAAACACATCAGGCTTCGGGGGGGTATTTCTGAAGCAAACCATAACATCTCACCCCTGGCCCCAAAAGAGTCATGTCCATCTTTTCGTGTAAAACTAATTTAGTCCATCTGTAAAAGTGACCAAATTTTTAACAGTTCCAACACTGCTGAAATGTCCAAGTCCAAAGTCTCCTCTGAGACTTAAAACAAACTCTCAGCTATGAACCATTGTAAAAATTCAAAAGAAAGTTAAACACTGTTGACCTACAGTAACACAAGGTACACATTGCCATGCTAAAATTGTGAAATAAGGGGATAGAAATTGGACCAAAGCAAGAATGAAATGCATCAGGGCAAATATTAAATCCTATAGTGCCATGTCCAGCACTGAGGGCAAGTTGTGGTGAGCTGTGAACTCCAAGGCACTTGGAAAACTCTGCCCATATAGCATTGCTGGCAGGCAGTCTTCATGGCCTCTTACTTGAGGTATTCTGCTCACTGCTCTTGCCTTCCTCAGCAGATATTCCACATTCCTGGTTTTTCTAACTTTCTGGGGTCTTCACTGCACTTTTAGCTTCATTCTTACAACCTCATACATTGCCCTCTCAGGGGCACACTGCCTGGTGTCCCAGGCATTTCTTTGAAATTTGAGTGGAAGCCTCCATGACCCACAGCTCTTGCATTCTGCACCCCTCTAAATCCAGCACCAGTGCTGGGGACTTGGCTCAGTGGTATAGCTATTGTCTTGCATGCACAAGGACCTGGGTTTGATCCCCAGCACCACCAAAAAAAAAAAAATCCAGTACCACATGAACAGTGTGAAGTCTGCTGCCACCTTGAGCATTAGCCAACTCCCATTTTATTATGGCTGCAGCAGTTTCTCAGTGCCCTGATGCCTGGGCACTGTGAACCAAATCCTGGGGAATCATTTCCCCAGTGGGCCTTCTTTAGCAGGATACCCTGTAGCTTTCCTTTCAAATGAAATCTTTACAGTTTTACACATTTGAGGCTGCAAAGAGTGGGGTCTTACTGATTCCTGAGATGTGCTCTAAAATGTATTTCCTATTTTTCCAATGCAAGGTATTTAGCATCTTTTTAATGCTAATCTTTTCAGCAACCATACTTTTCCTTTGCCCCAATTTTGTAGTGCTTCCTTTCTGTTGAAATTGTAAACATTTAAAATCATTTAACTCTGCCATTTGGTCATGAGTCTCACTGTAGATCTCACTAAAAGCAGTACCTATGCTGAATGTTGAGCGCACTTAAAATTTCCTCTATCAGATTTAGTCTGTCACTCTTAATCTCAGTTTCCTACAATGTCTCAGGATATGAACAAAATATAGATAATTTTTCTGCCAAATTGTAACACACATGGCATCTAGACCAAATGCCAATATTGTTCTTGTTTTCAATTAAAACCTCTCAAGGCTGGCTTTTATTGTCTGCATTTTTGTGAGCATTCTCATCTTCTATGCTCCTACTAGAATTTCTCATCATTCTTTTCTTTCTCTGCTTACAGCATTCTATGGTTTCTCCAGCTGGCCTCTCCAAACCTTTCAAATTTCTCTCATTAGCCATTTCCAAAGGCTTCTGAATCACATGGTCATGTATATTTACACTGACAACCCCATCCCTAGTACCAAAATCTGTCTTAGTTATTTTCTCATTGCTGGAACCAAATACTCAACACCTGCAACTGAACCTTACAGTTTTAATCCATGGTCAGCTGGATCCCAGGCAGAAATATCTAGGCTAACATCTAGAATATATGAAGAACTCAAAAAAGACCTTTTCCAAATAAAAGATCCAATCAAAACATGAGCAATTGAAATGAATAGATACTTCTCAAAAGAAGTACAAATGGCCTATAAGTATATGGAAAAATGCTCAATATCACTTGCCAGTACAGAAATGTAAATCAAGACAATCCTGAGATTCTATTTTACTCCAGTAAGAATGGTTATCATCAAGAACTCAAAAAACAACAAATATGGTCAAGGTTATGGAGTGAGAGAAACACTTCTACACTACTGGTAGGAATGTAAACCAGTACAAATACACGGAAATCAGTATGAAGATTCATCACAAAACTAAAAATACAAAATCATAAGAGCTAAATCTTGGAAAGAGCCTGTATGTCAATCAACAGATGAATGGATAAAGAAAATGTGAATACAGCGGAGCACTTAGACAAATGAAGGATAAATCTGAGTCATTTATAGAAAAATGGATGCCCCTTGAGTCCATAACACTAAGTGAAATAAATCAGACAGTGATTAAATATCAGATGGTTTCTCTTATATGAGAAACTGAAATATAAAAGTATATAAATAACTTTAAAAGAAAAATATAAGACAAAAGATAGGAAACAGGGAGATAGACTTTATGGAGATGTGCAGGGTATCTGAGGATGGTGGGAGAAAGGGTCAGAGAAGGAAGAGGTGAAGTAAAGACAATCAAGATGTGTATATGTACCAATTCCCCAAGATGAACGTATTTATTATGTGTCAGGAACATATATTAATAGAAAGTTTTAAAAAGAAAACAGCCTATCTGTTCCATTATTCATCCTCCCCTCTAAAGACTAGACTATAAGTAACAAGTGGAGCAAATGATGGAAATTCAGGACTCTACTCTGCTTGATGGAGTTTTAATTCAAACACCACTACCACAACGGCTAACACTAAAAGCTTAATGTATGTCACACATTACTATGTTTCATGAGTATCACTCAGCTGACATTCATAGTAATATTCTTTGAGGTAGTTGCTATTACTGTCAGTATTTTCCAAAAGAGAAAACTGAGACTCAGAGAAATGAAGTGATTTGCTTAAGATAACAGAGCTAATAAGTGGGAGAATTGGAACTTGAACTAGATTTTATCGGTGGAACTTGAACTAGCTTCTATTGGATTCTTATCTCTGTTCAGCCACTAAACTATGCTGCCTCCAGCACTAAAAGTCCAAAGTTCATTTTCATCCCCATACTCCATTTTCTCACTGTATTTTTATAGGCTCCATGGTCTCTGTTGTAGTCAGGGTTTACAAGGGGAAAGTTTAATACAGGACACATAATTTATAGTATTATTTTATAATAGTCACCCAAAGAGTCAAATACAAAAAAAAAATGTGCAGGAGATCTGTACAGTCACTAGAGACCCAAAGAATCATGCTGATGGTCTGGATCCCAAGGCAATGTCCTCCATGGGTCCAGCTGTAAGCCTAGAACACACAACAATGTCTCATGTAAGTCTATATCAAAGATCTGCCCTGGGAAGCCCCAAAGGTCAGTGGTCAAAGCTAGAAAATCTGCGCCAGTAGGCTGAAGGATCTGCGTCAGCAGACTGGAAGGATCTGCCCTGGAGCCAAGAAGCGATGCTCAAAGTAAGGACCAGAGCTCTTCTGAAAAGAACCACAGTCATACTCAATAACAGGGAGCACCAGAGCTCCTCTAACAATGAAAACAGCTGAGTTCATATCAGGAAAGCCAGAGTAACAACCTTCTCCAGGAGCATCAACAGCCCACCATCTTTCCCTCCAGTTCTCTTGATGCTGTTGGCAACAATCCTCAGGTGGGCCTTCCACACCCAGCACCACACTGGGTGTTATAAGTTGACCATTAGCTAATCCCCGACAGTCTGCTTTCGCTGCAGCCCTAGCTGCCACCTATCCCAATAAAACAGGAGCCCAGTAGCTGCTGTGGCAAAGACTCCCAACCCATCAGCCTGACAGAGAGGCAGAACAAAATCTACATCTAAAGTGACTTCAAAATATAACAAAAGTATTTTCAAATAACTTGGTGCTATCAGGGTCTCTTTATGCCTGGGAGTTCACGTGCATGTTTTTCATGCATATAATGGTCAAACGTCAAGATACCTATGGTCAAAACATAAATGTTTTGGTGCCAATATCTGTGTGTGCATGTGTATTTCTGTCCTGTTGAATGTGTAGATAGAGGTACGGTGAGTGTTCTATGTGATTGGGTACACGTGTACATATGTGAATATTCTATGGTTGCACATATGTGTATTGTGTGCTGATATGCATGTGCACATTTGGATGAGCACAAGTGTCTGGATATTAGTGTGCTACTAAGTGTATATAAGCATGCTATCTGCATGTCTCTGTCAATCTGCATGTGTGTGCCTGTGTTTGTCACTGTGTATCTATGGGGTTTTGCGCGCACATTTGCATAAATGCTTGCATGTGTCTATGTTTGCATATTTCTATCTATGCATGTGTGAGCACATGTCTGTGTATTTGTGACTTGAGCTCATGAGTACTTGCATACACCTGTGTATGGATGTGTATTTAGGTGTATAGTCATGTGTTTAGGTGTATAGCTCCTGTGACTCTCTGCCTATTTGAGGTACCTTTGCAGATCTGTAGTACATCACTGTGTGTATCTACACACCTACCCATGTGCTTATGTGCATAAAACTCATATGAGTTTTATATTTGTTTGTGCATACTTATAAATACACTCAGCTACATACAAATCTCCAGCTTGGAGTCTCATTTCATCAGATTATACTGTATCATACTCATTCATTTCTTGAGGATTTTCAATTCTGACATTTTATCACTTCTTCCAACACCATGCCCGCCTCACTGCCTGGCAAATTCAGTCTACATGCAGATGATCTTCCTAATACCATGGCTTCTTAGTTTCTTGAACTCTAACAATTGCATCCTTGACCCCACCTCAGTCACTCATTTCCACTGTCACACTGTCATGTGTTAGTTACCTGTTGCTGCACGATCAACCCATGCTAGGTCACCATTTCATTGATCTGCCCACCTTTTCAGTGTCTACCTACCTGGTGTCTTCTTTCCTTGCCCGGCTTAAATTATTTTGGTCCCTCAGAATCTCTGTGGCTCTTCTCCAGGCAGCATGCCTGGTTAAATCCGGTTCTCTATCACCCTTGTGTCTGCACTCATACACCTGAAAGGAATTTGACAACACAAAATGATTACAGCTGGTTTCACCTTAAATCTGTAATGACCAACCTCATCCCACATAGGGTATTAAGCACTCCCCTAAATCGTATCATAGTCCCCGAGTCCATTTATTCTGACATTCCTTGAAAAGCTTTATATGTTTCCTTCTCTCTCTTCAGACCTGTGACAGCTACTCCCACACTCAACTGATGACTTCGCTTGTTTCTTCTCTAACAATATTTCAGCATTTTTACCAACACATGCTACTCTCTCCCTCTCTCCTTTTACTAGGGATGCAAAATTGAGAGTCTTAGCTAAGCTCAATCTCTCTACCTGACCTCATTCCTTCCACCAGCCCAAGGACCTCTTGTAGTAATTCTTCTGTCGCATGCACCATCAAGCATCCCCTCTCTAGGAGATCCCACAGTTCTGGATCATAGCAGTCATTATACAAGCAAACTGGGATTTCTCTCAATTTAAAAAGAATCTTGATGGACTGGGTCATAGCTCAGTGGTAAAGCACTTGTCTAGCAGGCACAAGGTCCTGAATTTGATCCCTAGTACCACAAAAGAAAAGAAAACAAACCAAAACAAAAGAAAACATGTGATGACACACACCTGTGATCCTAGCACTCTAGAAGGCTGAGACAGGAGAACAGCAAGTTCAAGTCCAGCCTGGACAACTTAAGGAGACCCTATTCCAAAATAAACAAACAAAAGAGCTAGGAATGTAGCTCAGTGCAAAGGACCTAGGTTTAATCCCCAGTACCACAGAAAAAGTTCTCTCTTCACTTCTGCTTCAGCCTTTGCTCTATTTCTTTGCTCTCCATATAGTAAACATCAGGAATTACTTCCTTTTGCTGTTTCCAATTCCTTTCTGAAGCTGTCTCTATAAGCTTTTCTCATGAGTCCATTCTAAACAGCTCTTCTCAAGGTCACCAGTGACCTCCATGTTTTCAAATACAATGGTCGATGCACATACCTCATGCTATTTGACTCATCAGCAGTATTTGTTTCTGGGACACCACACTTCACTATCCCTTATTTCTTGTTTTACTGACCTTTTTTCTCATGTCTTTTTCTGGCTTCTTCTCATCTTTTGACCTCTTTATAGAGCCATGATGCTCACTGCTTGAAACTGTTTATGCTCATTCCCTGTTTCTCTGTTCACATTCATTCCCTTGGTGATCTTGTCTACTCTCCAACAATTCACTTTTTTTTTTTATTTTCAGGACAGGTCTTATCCCTGAACTGTGGAGTTGCATATATCCAACTACATATCTATATCTCCATTTGGATGTCTAATTGGCATCTCACACTTCACATGTTCGAATCTAATTCTCTGTCTCCCAGCACACGTCAATCCCTCTGTGCTACTTGCCATCTGTTAGGGGCAACTCCACACTTGTAGTTGCTCAGGTCAAATATCTTGGAGTCACCTTGACTCCTCTCTTTCTCTCACAGCCCTGATTCAATCTACCAGCAAATTCTGCTAGCTCCACTCTCAGCATATATCCAGAATCCTGCCATCTCTCACCATGTCCCTTCCTAACACCTTGGCCCAATCTGTCATTGGAGGAGGTCCAAGAAAGTCCGCTCAAAGAGGTTACAGGAAGCTCAACGCACCCGGGATAGGTCGTAGCTCCACTGATTTGCATCACAGAAAAAAATTCAGAGTATTCCACTGGGGGCATAGAAAGGTCCATTAGACAGAAAGAGGCATGGTACATACTCAGAGAGAAGTTCAGACAGAGTAAGATGCATTATGGTTGGTATTCTGGGTTTTTTTGTGGTCTTGGGGTAGTGCCAAGATGGATGATCCAGGATGTGCATTCCTCATGTGTGTCAGGTTGCCCATTCTATTGGCTAGGTTAGAACACAAACCATGTGCGTGTGTTTGAGGTTTAGAGATCTACTGCCCACTTAATAGTGCTGTTCTTGTGAGGAGGAAAAGCACAAGGGAGAAGCCCTGGCCCAATTTACAGGCTTATAATATCTTTAAGACTTCTATCAGTTTTGTGTTTGTTTGCTTTTGCTTTTTGTTTTTTTGGAGCCAGTTGGCTGCAAGAGAAAAAAAAAAAAGCATTGTAGCCTTGAATAACTTTGTGCCCTGAAGCTGTAATTTTCTTAAAAGCATAATTTTTTTAAATTATGAGTTTCCTTTTCTCCTTTCTACCTATCTTTATTTCTTCTATGTTACCTCAAACCCATTATCATGTCTTGCCTTGACCATAGCAACACTGTCCTAAGTAGTCTTGCAGCTTTTATCCTTAATTTGTTCCTCCCTATCTTCAAAAAACATCCAGAGTTGATTTTGTTTGAAACATAAATTAGGCCAATTCTCTGCTCAGCATCCTGCCGTGGTTCTGTCTTAGAGCAAAAACCAAAGTCTTTATTGCAACTAGAGAATCCTGTATGGTTTGTGCCATCACTACTCATCCTCTACTCTCCCTTTAGAACGGGCCCCTCCAGACACCCTGATCTCCTCACTATCGCCAATATGAGCCAGGCACTCTCCCACCCCAGGGCACCTGAGCTTCCTGCTTCCTTCACCTAGGAATAGCTTGTCACAAGCACCTGTGTGACTCACTCTCTCACCTCCTTCAGATCTCCATTGGAAAACCTATCCTCTTAACTGGACTTTCCCTGGCCACTCTTAGCTAAAATGTCAACCCTTCACCTAGCATTTCACTTCTCTTTTCTCTGTGTATAGTTTCTCCTGGACATGTCAAAATATAACCAATTATGTTGTATGTATATATATGTGTATATATATATATATACACATACATATATATTAATCTTATCATCTTTCTCACCCACTAGAATATCAGATCCACAGGCCAGGGAATTTTGCGTTTTCATCAACATTGCATCCCCAGTACCTAGAAAAGCTCCAGTCACATAACATAATGTGTGCTTAATACATGTTACTGAATACACTTAATGAACTAATACATGTGTGAATATCTCTGTATGCATTGGTATATTGACATGTGTGTACACACATTTGGCCACTAATTTCTCTCTCTCTCTCTCTCTCTATATATATATATATATATATATATATATATATATACACACACACACACACATATATGCTGGTGAATGTGCACTGTATATATCTGTGTGGTAAAAGGCAAGATCAAAGTTTGAATAATAACAGGTTGCAAGTGTTTATATTGTGCTTACCACTGTGCCTTATATTGTGCCTACCACTGTGCTAAGCACTTACTAGGAAGCATCTCATTTAAATCTTACCCATGAGACAAATGTAGTATACTGTTTAAGAACAATCTCTGGAACCAGGCAATCTGTGTTTGAATCCTACCTCTTTCATTTCTTGGTTGTGTGACCACGATCTAGTTACTTACCTTCTCTGAGACTAATTTTTTTTTCCATCTGTAAGATGATCACAGAAGCCCCTACTTTATAGGGTTGCTGTGAGAATGAAATGAGGAAATCAGTAGAAAGCTTGTAGAACGGTGCCTGAACAGCATAGAAACATTTGCTAACACTCCCTATTTACACATAATGACTTTGACATAATTATAATAATAGCAGCATGATACCTCCCATTTACCAAGTGCTTACTGTATGTGGAATAGGCCCTTTTTGAACATTATGATATAAAGAGACATGTATGTGCATATGTGCATACATTTTTATATACCTTTTAAAATAACAAAATAAATGGTTCAGAAACCTGACCAGTATTCCACAGCCCTAATTGGATGTGCACAGCTAGTCCGTGTGAGGCCATAAATGGTACGCTCAAGCGCTTTGCACTGCTGCAGGCATGTGCTATGTTAGCACACACTTGTGGGTGTCTGTGTTCTCTGTGCAAGGGCATGTGACTGCAAGCAGTGCTCTGGTGGATTCTGTTTTTTAAGTTTTTCATCTTAAAGAGAATAAAACCAAACCAAATAAAACAGAATAAAGCCAATCAAAACAAAACAGTGAAAGTGATACAGGATTTCAAAACAAGGTAATAGGAAATCAACAACGGTGGATTCTGTATCCCTCGAGGAGCATGTTTCTGGAGACTGGTAATTTCCTCACCTGTGCTTCTCTAATACAGCCAGCAGAGGGGGCTGCAGAATTTTTTTCCCATCTCGAGGAACCAACAGTATACAGTGCAACATTAACTTACATTAAATACATAAAGTTCTCTGAAAAGTGCTAGTTTTTGAAAGGAAGAGCTATGGTTTATGGCTGGCTTTTCACACTCTGATGATGAAAAGCAGAACAGCCGATGGAGAGACCGCAAATCTCTCCACCATCCGAGCCATTTCTGTCTGAGAGCAGGCACACAGCACTCCAAAGATACCCAACCACTGAGAGGCTGAGCCAGCCTCACCTCCATTTCTTCTGCGACATCACACACAGCTTGCTCACTGCCTTCTCACTGCCCAGAGCCCCCTCTACAACTGCCCCCACAGTGAACCAAGTACCCCACTTTCTTCCTGTCCCCCCTTGTTTATTTTGGCGGTTGTTCAGAGGTGAGTCACCTGACACTGACCACACACCAGTGAAGTCAGGCTTTACTTCCCAACTAGCAAAAGACGAATCTGTCAGTAAAGGGCTGAGACAAAAATCGAACCCAGACTCCTCTAAAGCTTACTCTTCCTTTCACTACACCAAAGGTTTGGAAAATGATGGGGCTGCAGTCAGAACCCAAGGGGTGATTCTTTTTTTCACAGTGTGGGGGTCCCCAGGACGTGGTACATGCTAGGCAAGCACTGTACTACTAAGCTACATCCCCAGTTTAAACACCTACCTTGCCATATTGCCACAACACACACACACAGTATTGGAAATTGAACCCAGGGTCTCCTGCATGCCACACAAGTGGTCTACCTCTAAGCTACATCTCTAGCCCCAGTGGCTGGCTCATGTTGACTCTTACATCAAAAATTCTCTAACTTGAAAAATGTATCACAATGATCTGAGGGTGTTGTTTAAGAAAAACTAAAGCCTAAACAAAAATACGAAAGTCACAGGGAGGCTCAGTCTATAGCCTAGGAATTTGTCTTTCTCATAAACATCCCATGTGCCTGTGAGGCAGGCAGTCTCCCAGCCACACTGGGGGAACAACAGTCCTCATACAAGGACTAAATGGTTTCCCTTAAGCACCACAAGCTCTCAGCCAGTCTACTCAAAAAGCCTCTTCCAAATACCTATGGTGAACACTGATGCAGCACCTGCCTTGTGCTGAGTACTTTACAGCTAGGTCTCTGCTCTATTATGATCTACTTGGAGTTCATTTTTGTGGAAGATATATAATATGTATCCAGTTGGTTTTTTTTTTTTAACTCTATAGAGATTCAATAGTTTCAATACCATTTGTTGAAAGCATTATACTTTTTCCCATCAAATTGCCTTTGGTACTTTATCAAAGAATATTGACTATTTGTTTGGGCTATTTCTGACTTCTCTGTTGTATTTCATTGATTTGTTTGTCTATTCTTTCACCAGAAACACACCATCTTGATTTCTGTCACTTTATTTTATTTTTTTTTAATTTTATTTGAGCGAAGAAAAACAAAACAAACAAAAACTACAACAACAACAACAAAAAAATGACATATATAGTAAAAACAACAAGCAAAAGAGACAAGCAAACAACTAGCGTAAATACACAACATTGCAGGTTTACAAAACCGGAAGATAGAAGCTTGACAATGGTTGCAATTTGCGCATCGTTATCTT
>RJWM01027823.1:10228-26214 GCA_004363535.1 Dasyprocta punctata | reverse complement strand
AAAAAAAAAAGTCCCACAGGAACCATTTCACCCACATGAATCTTTAGTACTATGTGCTATAGATAGGAACTAAGGTTGACCAATGCTAAGGAATTATACCCAAGCTGCCTCTTGTCCTCTTTTGATACTGTTCAGAACCTTATCACTACATTAAACTATATCTTGTTTCCACTTGCCCCACTTCTATAATCAATCATCCTATTGTGAATTTAAAACTCAATTCAAGGTACCTCAAAGCTGCAGAATCTTTTTCTACTCAAAGATATGAACAGTGATCATTCATTAGCCTCTGGTTGGAAACAGTAATCATTATACAGCAGTGATGGCAAACATTTTAGAGCTTTTATTACAGCCTGCTGTGGCATGTGTGTTGTAGGTTTGACACCAAGGTTACATAGTGTTAAGTATACACTGAACAGCTGTAAGTATGCACTCTCTCTATATATAGGCCACACTTAATTCTAACACAGGAAGTTGTTAATATTCTCACAAATGAATTTGGTGAAACTCAAATCAAGATCTAGCCAGAGTTGCAGAAGCACGTATGTTACCAATACATAGCCCCCATTGTAATATTAAAATCTTCCTGCAAGCATTCTTTTCCTATACGTGCTTGGTTTCCAAAAGTTTTTATACAGATGCCTGGAGAAGCGAGTAATCCTATGTAATTACAGTTATTTCTCACATAGCCTAGAAAAGCTGCCAGAGGTTTTCCCTGAATTGAGAGACAGTGCCCTAATAACTGAGTATCAGAACCTCTGGAAACAATGTTAAGTGTCTGCCAACTTCAACCACCCAAATGCTACTCGGGAAAAAACTAGTTTCCTGTCATAGAACTGCTAAAGCAACACAAAAAAACTGTGTTAGTATTCCAACTTGAGTCTCGTCCTTCTATTAGTATTACGTTGCACTATCACCCCCAACTGTAATATTAAGCACACAAACCAACAAATATTCTAAGATTTTAAGATTCCCTCTAAACTATTCTCTAGAAAAATCACTTGTGCCTTTAATCAGCTTTTTCAAAAGGGACAGAGAAACAAAAAACTGCTTGTTCACAAATAAACATCTGAAAGAATATAGTAACAGCTGATCTGGGCCAACGCATCGGGACACAAAGTGTTGATTGTGGAAGAAGACAATGCAAACAACTCTGGAGCAAGAAACCCAGGGCAGAGAATTCACAGTAATATACATGCCGAGTATTTTCACCAACCCAAAGGCCCCATCTAGAACAAGTATAAACTAGGAGGTCTCTATAACTTGCCAATTTATTACCTGAACAGAAAGAAGTCACTGCCACCAACAGCACTGTGCAGTTTTATTAACCATTCAAGTACAGTAGCATCTGGTAAGATTGGGACAGAATTGGGATTGAAAAATGAACAGAAATTCAGGATCTAACAATCTCAAAGAAGCCACTACATACCTTTTTCACAAACATGTTTTCACAGAGCCAATACAGTACTAGCCATTAACCCAGTACATCAAGTGTACTGAAGTAGAAAAGATGCAACAAGAAAAATAGCTACATTAGAAAGACCAACACTTTAGAAAAAGAGTAAAACACTTTTAGTTTCTCCCCTTTAGCCCCTAAAACAACATCTTACAGTTTGGATCTACCTATACAGTCCTACATCAGCTTCTAGAATATTTGTCAGGAGGGAAAAAATAAAATGACACTGGCCAGTACAGTCTTTGGATATTTAGGAAGGGGAGGGGGAGAAAGTCAGTTCTCAGAACAAATTAGTCAGCTTCAGTTTCATCAGCAGGATCTTTGGATTCTTTGTTCTTCCGTACTTCTTCAATATGTTTATCCTGTAAATAAACTGTATGTTACTATGAGGTCAAATAAAAACACCTGTCAAACCACACTACCCACTGAAAAGAGGCCCAACACAGCCTTACCACATGTTATTTAAAGCCTGTAGGAGTAACAAAATGAAGAGTTCTAAAGATATCTTCAGGGCTTTAATCCCAGCATTCGGGAGGCTGAGGTAGGTGGATCGTTGTGAGTTCAAGGCCAGCTTGGGCTATGACGTGAGCGCAAGGCCAGCCTGAGCTACATAGTTCGACCCTGTCTCAAAAAACCAGGGCTGAGAGTTTGGCTCAGTGGCTTAAGCACCTGTCTGGCAGGCGTGAGGCTGCGAGTTCAATCCCCGGTGCCGCAAAAATAAAGAAAGAAAGATAGATAGATAGATATCTTCAGGGCTGGGGATTTAGCTCAGTGGCATAAGCACCCGCCTGGCAAGCATGATGTCATGAGTTAAACCCCCGTATCAAAAAAAAAAAAAAAAAAAAGGCCTATCTCCAGAACTGCTGAATCACGTGTGGAATCTAACAACCACGCCTCTTACTGATCTTCCAAGCAACTTGGAATCATGTTATAACTCACTCAATATTTTTATCTTTTTTCTCTTTTTCCTTCTTTGTGTTGCTAGGGAGTAACCCAAGGCTTCATGCATGATGGGCAAGCACTCAACCAGTGACCTACATACATCCTTAATGTTCAATATTATCCTTAAAATACAATTTTTATTTAATGAATTAGGTCCCAAAACTGATGACAAAAAGATATCTAACATCTTTTATCAATGGCAATTAGTTCAAGTCAATTCACTGGTATACCAAACTCCAGTTCTTAACCCTTCTACAAAGCAAGAAACCAACCTTCTCTCGCAAACGTTCCAGCTTGGCGGCCATTTGTGCCTCTCGATTCTCTTTATTAGCTTCCATTTTGTGGGTCAGTTTCTCTTCCGCCATTTTACTGAAGTTGTTATTCTCTTCTATTGCTTTTTGAAGCACTTCCTTCTCATGCTCTCGTTTCTCAGCAAGTTGCTTCAAGACTTCAGCTTCATGGGACTAGAAAAAAGTTTAACAGGCTGGCCGCTCTCTGGGTATCTTTACCATTAATTAAGATAGAAATTACTTATCCAGGGGATCAAAGAGGCAAAAAATAGGATCCCTTGAAAAACCCAGAACCTGAATTATCCCTGTCATAAAATACCATGGAAATCATCTTCGTTTTTCTAGCATTTGTGTTTATTTTTTTCACCATTACTTAAGACAACCCTTTTAAGATTGTTTAATGGTATACAAACGAGCTGAGTAACAGACACGTAGGAATGATACTTTGTTGTAAAGAATTTTGGTTGCTTAACTTGAAAAGCCACCCAAAGAAAACTAGCTCACTATACAAATTTTACGCATAACTGATAAACATTCAGAACTGTTTGGAGGCATCAACTTGTAGGTTGTAATACAGCAACTGACACTGGTTCTATTCTTTCTATTTTGCAATACTACAGTCTATTATAATAGCTTCACTATATTTAGAAATTACTATGTAAAATAGGCTAATGATCATCAAGGCCAAGGGTGATTCCTAAAAATCTTCCATTAGTCCAGCCTTCGATTATACTGCTTATTTTTTATTTTATTCCATGAACTCGAAACTACATGAAAGATCAGGAAAAAGATGATGCACCAGTGTGAACACTGCCATTCTTTCGGGGGGGGGGAAGCAGTGATTCACAGTGTTGGCAATGGGTCAGCACATACTCAAAGCACGTGGCACTGAAAGGTATATGACACATGCCACAACAGTTTAAAAAGGGGTGTGTGCAAATGCACATGCACTACCTTTTAAATCACAGTAGCTGTGCTGATGTGGGTTGGGTTACTACTTCATCTTTTTTCTGTTGTTGGGGATAGAACTTGGGCCTCGCTAGGCCAAATACCCTATTAGTGAGCCACGTTCTAGTCATACTTCATTTTTTTGTAACCTTGTTCCCCTAACTTTAACAATCAACTCACCCATCTTAATCACAGCTGTTGGGAAAAGGGAGACAAATGACAATTTATGTAAAGTTTTTTTTTTTTTAATGTCAAGTTCTGAGAATACTATTGAATGTAAAGAAACACTCCAAAATGTAAACAGTGGTTATTTCTGAGAACTAGGATAACAAATACTCTTAATTTCCAGTTACAAACTTTTGTGTTATTCAATGTTTTATAATTATTATTTGCTGATGGCACTTTATAACTTAAATAAAAACTACCACAGTATCAGTTGAATAATACAATCACATTGCTAGCAATTTGAATGTCTTTGTTGTACAGCTCTCAAAAAACTAAAGAGACGAAGAATCTTCTACCTACAAATCTTCTATTTTTCAAAGAGCAAGCATAAGAATGACCTGAGCTTGAATTCTCCACTACAACGCTTACTAGTTGTATGACTTCAGGCAAATAACATTCCTAAGACTATTTTCTAATTTCTATTATCTAAAACAACTCCTAGCCCATAAAGTAACTGTATTAAAGGAGAAAAATATAAGTAAAGGAGGTGGCATATAATAGGAGCTCAACAAATAATGACTCATTTTCTTGCAGCACTGACATTAATAATTTTCACAGTAACAGTCACAGTGTTGTTCTAATTCTGCTTTTTCTTCCAGTTTTGGAAATAAAACCAATTGGCCCCATCACATAAACAAACACCCCATTTTCTGTAAATTATGTTTACCTTGCGTCTTTCTTCTGCAGCTTCTAATTTCTTCTGAATTTCCTCCAGGGAAAGATCCTTCTTTTTTGGAGGGGAAAGGGGGAAATCTGGGACAGATTCTTTTGATCGAGGGCTAAGAATCAGCTCAAAAGCCTGGCCAGAAGCACGTTTCTCCAGTTCTTTCACCTGAATATCTAGAGTTGATCGTATGTATGATAAGTCAGAAAAATGCGGTTCTCCTATTCCAACAAATGGTTTTGTAATTTTCTAAAAACCAGGTCAATTTAATGAATAGAATTAAGCCTGATGAAGATGTGTTTGTAGGCAAGAAACTACTATAACCTCCCAACAAAACTCAACATTTTTGTTTTTGTTTTTGTTTTTTTTTTTTGCGGCACCAGGGATTGAACTCACAACCTCGTGCCTGCCAGGGCAGGCGCTTAAGGCACTGAGCCAAACTCCCGGCCCAACTCAACATTTTTGGATTAATAAGTATTATTTTGAGAAAGCAGTATTTAACAATTATTTTAATAATTAAAAATAAGACTTGTGCAAATGCCACAATTTTGCTTTGGACCAAGCCAAATCATCTAACTATGAAATAATTATGAGCTCTCAGAACAGTCAAGTGATAGTAATCCATTCTTACTGCTCTTAGTCATAAAACAGGTTTTTGGTAACACTAAAACATAAAAGCCAAATTAAAAGCTCAAGACCAGAGCCACCTAGTCTAAAATCTTAAGCGCCATCACAATTTCAGCTTTTCTAAATAGATTACCTACCAGAAGAAGCCATGGTGAATAGAAGACAAGAGACTGGCAGTGTATTCTACACAATCCACTGGTAAGGAAAGTCCTGAAAATGATTTCAAGAGCATGCAATCAATTTCTTTGCATTTCTGTATGTCATCAACACAAAGGGATTTCAAATCACTGCCACATAAATCAATGTCAGAAAGATCACTACATGGAATTAAAGACATCATTAACCAGGAAAAAAATTATCAATGTTTCTTTAAAAATAGTGAAACATACAGGGAAATCCAAACTGAGTAACAATGGTTCCAGAAAATAAAGCTAACTAAGGGTGTTCATTCAAAAGACAACATCTGGGTTTTTTGAATTAGAGAAGGTTGTTAAAAGGTTGAAGGACTTAATCCCATGAACCAATTTTTTCTTCCAAACCACGAAAAGATATTCCAAATTCAACCCAACAGTGAAATCGGAGCCATCTTAATACAGTACTGCCTACAACTCATTGTGCAAATGAAACACCCACCCTTGCTTTGTCTGTGTCTGCCATGGTGGATAACAAAACGCCCAAGCTAGTATTAACCAATAATGTTCAACTTCTATTGTTCCTGGAGTTTAAGCTTCCTGACCAACAGCGGGCACAATTAAATTCTAGTAACCTCGAGTTTTTAAATTATATTTGCTGTCCTATTTCATCAAAAAAAAATTTGATACCCTTTGTCGATTTTAAGATCGTGAATTTTGGAAACCCCAAGCTAGTACCGAAAAAGTACGACTACAGATTCCCAACAGCTAGGAACTGAAATCTGCAGCAGTGAGAACGTCCTACCCCAGCAGCGCCTTCGCTAACCACTGCCCCAGACGTGAAAAGGCTGTGGGCGTGGTCCTGGCCTGGGGAGCCAAGCGGGACAGGCGCCTCCGGCCAATCAGAGCACGAACTGCGTTCCACCCTTGGCCCCACCCTCTTCCTCCCCGCGCCTTTTCGAATCTCCGCGAACTCTCAACACCCGGGAGCCCGCGCGCGTGGGAAGGGGAGGGAGGGGCGGGGCTAACGGTCCTATCCGGGTAATTTCACCCCTCCCGAGCTCGCCGCGAAGGGACGCAACCCCCTCCCGCCAAAAACACTTGCAGACTGCCGACCCCCGCGCTGCAACTCGGCGGGTGGGGCAGGACGGAGAAACAGACCGCTGGGCGGCCCCGCAGTGGGCCCCACACCGCCACCCGTCGCCTCCATCACCAACCTGTCGCCCCCCAGCTGTCCGAGCCCTGCGCCATGGGAATCGCCCCTCAGTTACGGGTCACGGCGACTGCTAGGAAGGACGGTCCGCAGCGCAGCCCGAAGGCCTCTGCTCCTGAGGCCAGGCGAGCCCCGCCCCTTCGGACAATGGGGATCCCCCAAAATCTGCGTCTGCCGGGCCGGGGAGGGAAGGAGGCAGGCAGAACAGAGACCCACGCCTCCTATTGTCTCAACGGCACCCCGGGGTTCACATCTGGAGCCGGCCCAGCTGGCCGCGCCCCTTCCCTAACGACAGCCGCGCCCCCAGAAAGCCGAGACAAAGCCCAGGCTCCGCCCGAGCCACAAACAAATGGAGCGACCCCCGCCCGCCAGCCGCTCGGGGACCCGCGGCGCAGCCTGTCGCCCTCCACAGGGGGCTGCCGCCACTGCTCCTCCCGGCCCCTCCTGCCCGCCGCGTTCCTCTCGCCGTCCCCAACCCGCCGCCCTGTCGTCTCTAAAAGCCCCGCACCCACCTGCTCGGTCCGAGCCTCCTGGCCACACTCTGAACACCAACAGACCTGGGCGCGCACAAAAGCGCCAAACAGCGGCACGTGACCTCCCCGCGGGGCTCTGCATTGGCTGAGCGCAGCGGCACGTGCCAGCCCCTCCCCCACCCGAGCGGGCCCCGCCCTCGGACCCCTGCGCACCTCGGGAAGTGTAGTCCGGCTCGGCGGGACCCGAGGACAATGAGGAGGATCGGGGCGCTCGGGAGGGTCACCCGGGTGTGAGCCGAGCCCGGGGCGGTGGCTTCCCTCGGAAGAGAGCGTTGCCGCGACCCCCAGGACTGAGGGGGTCTCTCCATGTCTAGAAAAGGGACGGGGCGGAGCCGGGTAGGGTTGCCGCACCACCGCTCAGATCTTAGCTGCCTGGACTTTTCCTCTGCGTAGCGAGTGCCTCATCGCCCCCAAGACAGCGCTGGGACAGAACAGTGACCTTTCTGGTGCGCCACCCTGCACAGAAGGCTGAAATGCCCCTGACCTTTGACAAGACACTGCCCCGCCACGCCCCTGTATGGCACCCTAATCCCTGCCCCCAGTCCTCTACCACGGATACCCGCTTGTCACCTATATTATGACATGACATCATCATAGTCCCTAAACCCAGTCAGTGCTAACGGGTCATGGGCGTGGCCCTCCCTTCACTATGTGCATTCCAGATTATCATCCTCAGCCTCCCGAGCTGGTGATCAGAGACCCGTGCAAGAAAGAGTTAGACTCTAGAATTTGATCTCCTCTGGTCTAACAAAGCCACTCGGCCTAAATGTAGACTGCATCTGCTCTGCCAAGCCTTTGCCCCTGTTAGGAAGAACATTAGCAGTTCTAGATACACAGACTGCGGTTAAGTGTTGCTTTTGTTCTTGGAGCACGTGCTTCCCTAGTGATTCCCAAGAACAGTGCCGGACTCTTTTTAAGAATCAAAACAAAAGAAGCCACAAGGTCACACTGTTTCCTCTGGCCTGGATAGATCAGAACCACAGCAGAGGCATAAAACAAAGTGGTCAAATTCTGACTTTTAGAATGAGTGGCCTCTCTTTCCCCATAAAATGAGGAAAAAAATAAATGTGATTCTCAGACCAGACCCCTTCTCCCACCCAAGGCTGTGTCCTTGGGTGGTGGTCATTACATCGAGGCACCTGCTTCAAGATCCTTGCTGAGCAAAAAGACACCATTTTATTAATGAGCTTGGTCTCCCCAAACCAAGAAACGCATATGACCAACTGTCCACAAACAATGGTCCTAATTTTAAAAGACTCATATCTAGTTAGTCACTAGGAATGTGCCAGAGATAAAATACAATTAATGTGCCAAAGAAAACTGGATCATACAGACAGCAAACACCACACAAAGCAAACAATTAGCAATGCACTGTTGCTTGAAATATGCTTGTTACAGCATTTTCTCCAACAATCACCCTTGTATGGGGTCGGCCTCCCCCAGCAATCTAAGTGGCTTTTGGTTAGCATGTGAGCAGGACCAGGAATGATTCAGATTCTGAACCCTGAAAGGCCTCCCCTTCTCTGCCTCTCTCCTCTCTCCCTCCCTCCTCTCTCTGAAACTTAGCCTCTGAACAGCCAGGTGCATCCATCTGTCAGTTTTGTAGGCAGAATCTCAGAAATCATTGAGAAAGCCAGAAAGGAATGGGGATTAGAACTTACTAAAAAGTGACAAGCAGAAAACACAAATGAGTAGGACCCCAAGGCTTGAAGGTCTGTTGCTCTCTGAACCTGCCTTTTATCTTGAAGTCTTTGTACTTTATCAGGAGGTTTCCATAGGAAAGATTCCATCCATTTGATTTTTTTTTCAAATATAAGAAATCACATAAAAATCCCACATTTCTGACTCTTAATGTTGTGACATAAAAAAATTAATCTTTTAAAATACTGCTTATTTTAAAACACTTACATTATTCGCCACCACCACCACCACCACCTTTTTTTCTCCTCCCTAGAGCAGATGTCTATTTCCATGGAAACCATGGCTAGGAACCATAGATGTTAGAACTCATGTCGATTTTTAATCTTTTTTAGCCATACCACTCTGGGTTTGTTGTTAGATGCCTGGTTCTGCCAGTCTTCGTGACAAGGATTTCCTGAGATCCTCACTGCTGCTTGGGGACAGTGGGGGATAGGGTAAGGCCTCCCCTAGGATGATTGTGAGAACAAAAAGATACTTGTGACATCGAATAATTCCTCTTCTTTAGGGTGGGGTTGCCTTTCTGAGAGGCAGGTCCGCCTTTGTTCTATTGTTAACTCTTATGAGTGTTCTTATATGGTTCTCTGGAATAGGAAGAGTTTTTAAACTGTAAAAGAGAAAACAGCATTGTTACCGTTTTGGATTGGGACAAAATCTCTCTTCTGGAAGGTTTCCTAAAACTAACTTCAAGAACCACTCCCTTTTGAAGAGGCAGCAAGGAGTTAATGTTCCCATCTTGGAGCTGTCGATCTTTTGCCCATGAGAATTATTTTTGCTTTTGCTCAGATGGTTTGGTAGGATTGTTAGGAAGCTGGCTGTGACTATGGATTAGCACAAAGTGAAGTTGAGATATGGCAGCCATCCAGCTTATTTGATCTGTGTAGACAGCTAAAGGAGGGCACTTCAGGCTTCAAAGCCCAGGAGGGATGTCTACACTGATGAAACGCACCGTGCTGTTGTCAAATTTCCTGCATTCCCAGAGAGTCGGCAGCCTTTGTTCATTGTTGGTTCTGAGGCTGCAAGGGTTGTCTCCCACACAGGCGCTGTGGACTTCCACTGCTGCTCTCGGGGTCTGTCTTTGGCCAAAGGGTGTTGTGGGAGAGGTTTTCTCATTGTCCCCTTCATTCTCAGGATCTGTGCTCTAACCTTCCCTTTCCTGTTCAAAACCTATCTGTATAGCTGCTATTTCACACATCAGTCTCCTTCACTTGACCATTGAGTCCTCAAGGGCAGGGGTACTGTCTTAGTCTTGGTGTGCTGAGTGCCCAGGACTGGACCTGTCCCAGGAGGGGGGCCTGAATGTTTTGGCCCTGCCCCACAATGCTTGGTATGTTGAAGTTCTGAACACTTGTTAACTAGCTTTGCTAGAGAAGTTTCTTGATGGCTATAGATTATTGAACAGATGGATATTAAACTTTTATCTTTCAGTGTGAATTGAAGTCATTGGTTTGGTTTGGTTTGGTTTAGTTTGGTTTTTTGAGGCAGGGTCTCACTATGTAGCCCAGGCTGGCCTCAAACTCACACTCCTCCTCTCTCAGCCTCCTGAGTGCTGGTATTACAGGCCTGAGCCACCACACCCAGTCTGAATTGTAGAAATTGGATTAACTCTTCCCATAGGCTCTGTTATGTATTTATATTTAAATTTAATTTCTCGAGCACAGTACTAGAGAATCAAAGCCAGGACCTCCTAAATGCTAGACAAGCTTTCTACTTCTGTTAGGAAAAGATGAAAGTAGGTATTCTCCATTGTAGAGGACAGACTTTAATGGAGTTAAAACCTGAGAGGGACCATTTGGCACTAGATCACAATGATACTGTCGCTCACACCCCGTGAGCCACATCGCCACCCCTGTTTTATTTTATTGTTTTGGTGCTGGAAATTGAACCCAGGGTTTCAGCATGCTAGGCACACTCTCTACTATCAGATTACATCCCCACTCTCCCCATAGGGTATTTATAAAATTCAATAATTTAACATTTTGAGCAGATAACACATTAAATTGGTTTAAAAATAAAATGTGACAGTTTCTCTTTCCTTTTCTATCTGCCAATTTTTTCTTCCTACCCCTTCCCTGTCGTAATCATTGTTATCAATTTCTTGTATATTCCTGAGTTTCTTTGTGCACACATTGAATAAATTCATAGATATGCTTTATTTTTATTTATCTGCAATAGTGGGGATTGAACCTCCTGCATGTCAGGCAAGCATTTTATCATTAAGCTACACCCTCAGCCCATAGATGTGCGCTCTGCCCCTCCTTTTTTATACAAATGGTAGCCTGCTATAACTGCTCTGTGTTTAACAGCTTTCACTTAACAGTGTATGTCAGAGGTCTTTTCCTTGTTCAGACACTGAGCTTGTCCTTGGTATGAATGTTCTATGATCTAATTAATCAGTGATCTATCCATATCTCTTAGGTTATTCCCAGCTACTTGCCATTTCAAACAGTGCTGTATTGAATGACCTCATACATATGGCATTTCCCATGTGAGTAAATCTACAAGATATATTCCTAGAAGTCAAAGAACAAACACATTTATAGTTTGGATAGTGCCAAATTGCCTTCCACAGGAGTTGTACCAATTCAACGCTCACCATGTGGTATTTTAATTCGTTGTCTCAATTTGTTCACAAGTGGTTTGTCTCTAGAAATTTCAGGCATTAGGGAAGAGCAGGGGAAGCTCCATACATCCCAGGAAAGATGTGGCTGTCAATTCTGTGTGTATTAATAACATGACAAGCAGTGGCTGATCTCGTATCAGCTCTGGCGCCTACACTGTCCACTTGCTTTAGTCAGTCTTGTACAAGTGGCTGTAGGTGTCATCAGGAGGTCTGAAACTTTTTGAAGGCAGGTTTTTTTCATCACTGCATCCCATTTTCTCCCCCCTGCATCCCTGATAGAGTGCCTGGCATAAATCTTATTTACTTTTTTTCCAGTACTGAAGGTTGAATCCAGGGCCTTTCCACTGAGCTATATTCCTAATCCTTAAAAACAAAAAATTAAAACAGGGTTTCACAAAGTTGCCAAATTACCAGGCTGGGCTTGATCCTCCTGTCTTGGCCTCCCAGATGCTGGGATTATAGGTGTGTGACACCTTTGGGGCCACTTTAATTAATTCTAAAACTTGTTTTCCCTCCACATTTTTCTATTTTTGAAATCTGTTGGGCCTTGTGGTTACTAAATAACATGTCTTAATTATTTTGACAGCATTTTTCTTAGTGGTACATAAAATAATGGTCTGACTTAAAATCAATGGACTTTTCAAGCCAATGAACTATGGAAAACTACACACACTGTGTATAAATGTGTGAGCAGAATGGGGCCTTCTCAGTCCTCTCAGTCCATGTTCTAACTAACCTTCATCTTTTATGGAAGGTTGTAACCTCTTCTAATGATTCCTTTTATGGAATGACTCTCCATTTTCTTCTTGGCTCCCATCTCTCTACTGAACTCTAACACCATATGTTATGGTTTATACATTGTGTCAACTTGAGAAGTCTAGAAGCTTAATTAAGTAAGGCAGCAGCTCTACATCCTGGGTGTAGAGCACAAGCAGTTACCTGGTCATTGTGTCAATTTGAGAAGGTGGAAAGTTTAGCTGAGAGACTCAGCAGGGAGCCAGGGGTCTTACTTTGTAAACATCCTCATCCTGTGCAAAGGCAAGGAGATTTGTGAATGCTACACCCACCCTGGGGGGTGGTGTCCTGTGTACACTATAAGGGAGGAGAAGAGGCTTGCTCTTGCCCCTTTTGCTCTGGCTGCTTTTGCTGGGCTGCTGCCTTGAAGTGTTGCCCTGGTGTCATGCCACCCTGCTTTGCAACCAGCTGAATATGGACTGAAATCTCCAGGAACTGTAAGAAATAAACCATTCCTTCCCTAATTTTGGGTGTCGGGTGTTTTGTCCCAGCAAGGAGTGAAAAGTAACCAAGACAGCATATTTCTAATTGTTCAAGGGGTATGCCCTCATTCCCACACAGCTGATAGTGGTTAAAACACTCCACATCAGAACTGCGGAAAGTTCCTGGCCAGCCTGAGCTACATAGTCAGTTCAAGGCTAACCTGAACAACATAGTGGGAGACCTTGTCTCAAAAAGACAAAAACAAAAACAAAACTTAGCTTTCTAGGCTGTTAAGGAGATAGAAGGGTAGAACATACACATTTGAAAGAACTAGTTTGCTTGATCTGTAACAACAAAATAGCCATTTGGCATTTCCCTCTACCCTCCTGCCCTGGGTCTACAGATGTTGGCAGCAGTGGACCCACAAGAGATTAAATTACTTGGCCAACGAGGCCATGTAGGAGTGGCAGAGCTGCTGTAGTTTGGCTTCAACTCCATGCCTTGAGCTATTGCTCTAAACCATCTTATCAGGATAGCCCTATTACCTCAAGGATGGGGAAGGAAGGTCCAGAACACTTAGACACTTCCCGGTGTGCTGCAGCTAGTTCATGTCACAGAGGAACTTCAAATCCTGTGCTTCGCATGGCACTGCAGGTGCTGTTCAATTACATGTGTGAGCATGGGCATGTGACAACCCCTTTGTGGGTCTGAGTTTCTGCATCTGTGAAATGGGGCTGATGCCCCTAAGGGCTGTAGTCCGAACTAAATGGGCTAAACTATGTAAAGTTCCTACATCCTGTCTATGTATAATAAGCCCACAATGGGTGACAGCCATGTTGTTAATCATCAAGCACCGCTCTGAAGCGCTGATCATGCTTGAAACATTTGACACATTTCGTTTTGGGGCACATAATATGAGAAAAATGAAACTTTCTAGAATTTAAAAACATTCTTTTGGATGATTCCTTTCCTTAGATTATAGTACAAGGATCCTTGGCATGCATTTGTGATACACTGTAAGCTAATCGTGATCTGCCTCAAGATCAGTCAACCTCAAGGACTTTCTGCCTCCTTTTCACTGAGACTGATACTTTGCATGTAGGAGCATGTGTGGTACTGGGGATCAAACCCAGGGGCCCTTTCCCACTGAGCCACATCCCCAGCCTCTTTTATTTTTTAATTTTGAGACAGAGTCTTGCTTAGTTGCCCAGGCTGGCCTCAAACTCGTGATCCTACTGCCTTAGCCTCCCTAGTACATGTGTCACCATCCTCAGTGCTCTGATTTTTGATGCATCTGAAGATTTGTCTTCTCAAGGGGTATATGATATGGACCCATCCTTAAAATGAATGAAAGAATTCTGTGATCATTTTGCTGGCAGCAGAATGGTCCTCTCAATGCACGGGATTCTTCCTAGGAGAAGTGTCTAGCCAAAAATCTTATCAAGTCAGCCATCAAGAATGCTGACTCCAGCCAGGTATGGTGGCACACACCTATAAATCCTAGCACTTGGGAGACTGAGGCAGGAGGATCATTGCAAGTTCAAGACTACAAAGTGAGCTCAAGGTCAGCTCAAACTGCATAGTAAAAATTCAAACTCCGCCTGGGCAATTTGCTGACTTAGTGAGAACCTGTCTCAAAATAAAATATATAAAAATGGGTTGCAGATTTAACTCAGTGGCAGAAGGCTCTTGAGTTTAATCCCCAATACTACAAAACAAATCAACAAAACACCTGGAATGGAACCTAAGATCTCATGCATGCTAGGAGAGTGCTTTACCATCAAACTACACCACAGTCCTAGATTTGTATAATGAGATGGGAAAAGACTAATGATATGCTAAATGAAATAAGCAAATAAACCACTGTGGGTCCAATTGTGAATTCAGTTAGGAACAAAGTATAATGAAGAAAGTACCAAAATAATATTTTACAGGTAAAATAATAATTTAGTTTGGTTTTTTGTCTCAGTAATAAGAGAAAAATAACTGAGACACCTCATTTTCCCACTTTGGTCATTTTTGTGTTCCAGGATCTAATCCAGGATACCTTTTCATGTATAGGTTCTTGTCTCCTTAGTCAGTGACATTTCTTTTAATGAGGTAGCTGGGTGATAGCTTTCTATTGCTTCCTCCAACCAGCCTTTTCCAAATACTCAAAATATGAGCAAGCAAACAAAAACAATACAGGGGTAGTGAGATTGCATCTCTGGCCCTCTCGTGGGCTTCTGCAACTCCAAATAGGCAATGGTTTTCATTTTAGATCCAGCCTACTTCTTGTATGGGCTCTTGTGGGCTTAAAAACTGAGGAATTACTACTTTCCTTTGATTCGCTAGACTTTTGGGCCATCCCATAGCCTGTTTTTCATAGCCTGGTACAAGAGCATGGTTTCCCAGTCCCTCACAAGGCTTCCAAGCAGTTGGCATTATCAGTAACCTTAACAATTCAGTGAGAACAGAGGTTACAGCTGTCACAGCAAGTTGAAACAAAAATCACACCCATTCCAAGTGGGGCAAATGTCTACACTGAACAGAATTCTAGCTGGGAAGGTGGGGGTATGAGATGTTCTGCAGGAGAAAAAACAGGAAGGTAGAGAAGCAGATGCCTGATTGGAACTCTGTGATCACTTCTGGACCTTTGGGGGGCTTCTTGATAATACACCCCAAGACCTCTTCCAAGCACCTTTGTGAATTAGTAGGCGGCAGCCTCCATCCCTCTGGTGTGCATCCACTGGACTGCACACCAGCCGGCTGGAATCCCTGAGGAGGGCAAGCAGAAGGGCAGCACTGGAGAAGACTAGGGCAGACTGGACAGTGCAAGCCCATGTAAACCGGAGGAAGAAGTTATGTTTAGCTTTTCCGGGTCTTTCTTAACAAAGTGTGACAAACTGGTTAGTTTAAACAAAGTTACTGTCACACTGGTCTGGGGCTAGAAGTCTAAGATCAAGATGTTGGCAGGGATGTTTCTTCTGAAGGCTGGGAGGGAGAATCTGTCCCACACTTCTCTTTTTATTTATTATTTTTTGGTGCGGGGAATCAAACTCAGGACCTCACGCTTGCTAGGCAGGCCCTTGCACCAGAGCTATATCCCTGAAGTGTCCCATGCTTCTCTTTGGCTTCAGGAAGCCTCAGTAGTTTCTTGGTTAGCAGATCATGTTCCTCCTTATGTCTTTTTTTTTTTTTTTTTTTTTTTTTTGTGGCACCGGGGATCGAACTCACAACTTTGTGCCTGCCAGAAGGCCACTTAAGGGAGGCTGAGGTAGGCGGAGCATTGTGGGTTCGAGGCCGGCTTGGGCTACAACACGAGCGCAAGGCCGGCCTGAGCTACATAGTGCGACCCTGCCTCAAAAAACCAGGGCCAGGAGTTTGGCTCAGTGCCTTAAGCGCCTGGCTGTGAGTTCAATCCCCTGTGCCGCAAAAA
>RJWM01027823.1:0-10128 GCA_004363535.1 Dasyprocta punctata | reverse complement strand
TCAGGCCTGCCTTGCGCTCGCATTGTAGCCCAAGCCGGGCTCCAACTCACAATGCTTCTCCTACCTCAGCCTCCCGAGTGCTGGGATTAAAGGCGGGCCCTAGTTTTTTGAGGCAGGGTCGCACTATGTAGCTCAGGCTGGCCTTGCGCTCGCGTTGTAGCCCAAGCCAACCTTGAACTCACAACGCTTCTCCTACCTCAGCCTCCTGAGTGCTGGGATTAAAGGCATGAGCCACCATGCCTGGCTTTTTTTTTTTTTTTTTTTTTTGCGGTACCGATGATCAAACTCACAACCTCGTGCCTGCCAGACAGGCGCTTAAGCCATTGAGCCAAACTCCTGGCTTTTTTTTTTTTAATGTTTTATTTTGAAACAGGGTCTTGCAAAGTCATTAAAATACCCAGGTTAAGCTAGAACTTGCAATCCTCCAGCTTCAGCTTCCCAGAGTGCTGAGGTTACAGGAGTGTGCCGCCATGCCCAGCTTTCCGAGTCTTTACCTCATTTTCCTTCTGTGTGCATATGGTTCTGGGTTCACATTGTCCTTTTTATGGGGACACCAGTCATATTGGATCAGTGCCCACCTAGATGACTTCATCTTAATTTGATCATCTGCAAAGACTCTATTTCCACATAAGGAAATATATTTCCACACTCACAGGTACAGCGGTTAGGACTTCAAAATCTTTTTAGGGTACATAAGTCAATCTGTAACAGGGGGCTCCTGCTGAACTTCAGCTGATGGCTACACTGCAACAATATGTGACTAAAGAAGCTGAAATTTAGGATTGCAAGGGACATCTTTTAATTTTTAAACTATTGGCATCTAATTAGATGTCAGTAAACTTGTCTAATGCCATGGCTGCAGAGAGTGAGTCAGTCTTTGCTGCACTGACATTATAAGGCTCTCTCTCAGCTCTGACTTGTCCTTGTTCTTCACCTGGTACCTATGGGGTCAAATACTAAGTCCTTACCACGGCGCACTAAGCCCTCCATCGTCCAACATTTACCCATCTCTTGGAGGTCCTTTCCTACTGCTCCTGCTACATCCCCACCCATGTGGAACCCTAGTAAAAGACTTGCTCTTCTCTCAGCACTGTATGGCTACATGTTGTACCCCTGTGTACCTTTGCATTCTCCTCTCCAACCCACTGAAAAACTCCTGGCCATCTTGCAAGTACATTCTCAGTACCATTCACCCTGGGAAGCCTTCCCTGGCCACCTCTTCACTGTATCCCACATTCTCTAGTATAGCACTGGTCTATTTGCTGTTGCTTGCTTACACTTCTGCCTCCTGTCTGGTGCTTCCTGTCTACACTGTGGACTCTCTCAGAGCAAGGGCTGTCAATCTGGAATACACAGTTTAGAAACTGATACATAGCAGGGACGCAGTAAATGTTGCTGCAATGAAAACACTTTGTACTAGGTGCCATGAGGGATGCAAAGAAACATCAAGTGGAGTCCAATCTTCACCATACTTACAATTTATCTGGCTCACAAGATGTGGCAGAGATAAAGTAAAGCACAAAGTAGTAGGGGTAGGGGTGACAATAGGCTGGAGAGGCCCCTGGGGCCTACGGTGCTCAACATGCTCTCACCTAGGACAGAAAACACCCTGTTTAGTGGCCAGCTAGAATGCTGCCTTTGTGAGAACAGTGGTCAAGATAGCCTGGCAAACGCTCCCTGGAATAAGGAATCACAGTAGTGCCTGCTCACAGAGAGATCAAATGGTATTCATTACAGGAAGAGAAAGTGGGGCAAGAAGAGAGCAGAGACACAAAGATGGAGGAAGAGAAGATGAACTGTGGGAAGGAGAGCTAGGGGGCCTGTGCTGGTTCATACCCATCTTGTGCCCGGTTGTTTCCCACGCTACCAGAGCCTTCCCATCAGCATCACATGAGTTCCAATTCATTCTACTTACTGTCCTCCCATGGCTCCTCCTCTCCTTCCAGAACCTCCATTTCTCTGCTGTCCATATCTTTGTTGTTGTCTCCAGCTCTTGTCCACCCTCTTTCAAATCCTCCTTGTACTGCTTTGCTCAGCATCATCCATGATGTCCACAGTGCTGAACCCAATGCCAATTCCAAGTTCTCATCATCCAATATGACTGGTGTCCCCATAAAAAGGGCAATGTGAACCCAGAACCAGATGCACACAGAAGAAAAATGAGGTAAAGACTCAGGGAAAGCTGGGCATGGTGGCACACTCCTGGCAAGGATGATGAGAACTTGGAATTGGCATTGGGTTCAGCAGTGTGGACAGCTGACTTTGAACTGCTGTATTCATCCAGCTTCCAGGACGCTATATTCATCCAGCTTTCCTCCAATCTTACTGGCCCTACCTTGTCAGTCACCTATGCTAGCGCATCTTCAATTCTTTCACTTTCTTGTAAGTGTAGAAGAACTCATTACTTGGACTTGTTCTCTAGACCCAGAGGACCCAGGCAGTCCTCTGGTGTTAAATGCTGTCTAAATTGTTGACTATCATTCTTTTTCCTGTTTCGAGACAAGGTCTCAAAAGGTAGTTCTGGCTGTCTTTGAACTCACTATGTAGATCAGAATGGTCTTGAACTCATAGTGATCCTCTTGCCTCTACTTCCCCAGTGCTGGGACTACAGGTGTACACCACCACACCTGGGTGTTGTTCATATTTATATACGCAGCCTAGGCTTATGCTCTGAACTTCACACTGATTTATCAAGGCTTACTCTGCATATTTACTTGTTTCCAAACTAAATGAGTCCAAAGCCGAACCCTGGACCCCACCCCCCAAGCCATTATTTCCACTGCCCTGTATATTTCATCATTCTTAGCTCAAGGAGTCAACTTATACATTCATTTTCAGTATCCTCTTCTATTCTTACCTCCTGACTTGAATTACGAGATTCATGAGAACAGAGGCTGTGTTTGCTTTCTTCATTACTATGAACAGTGCCTGATACATAGTGGGCTCTCAATATATATTTGTTGCATTAGCAAATAGAGCATCTGAGGTTGAATCTTGGTTCTGCCTCTTACCTTTGAACAAGTGGAACCCTCAGAGTTTCTAGGTTGAGCACCAGACAACTTAGCCCAGAGAAGAGTTTGTTGCTTTTAATTCTGATTATCTATTCATTCAATAGCTGATTACTGAGATGTCAGGCACTGACGGCCCCTATTTACTGTGTATTTTTGGGTCAGATCTCTGGCATAGAGCTCTGAGGGGGCCACAGAGGAGCAGTCCCAACTCAGGCAGAGGAAGCCTGCTAAGAGAAGGGACACCTGAGCTCATGTGAGCCCAAGGAAACTGCAGGCAAGAGGAAAAGAAGAGGAAGGCGAAGAGTCCAAGAAAGAAGAAACAGTGCAGCTAAATGCCAGGAAGAGAGGGGGAGCTTAATGCAGTAAGTGAACTGCAGGGAGTTTGCTGGAGTCCACGGATTTCAGGTGGAAGGGGTAAAGGCTGAACTTGACACTGGGGAGGAAGTTGGAGCAGTTGCACCAAGGCCCTTGTAAACCCTTTCTAGTAGGGTGGGGATATTAGGACTTTAATGATGATTGCCTACAATCACAAGGTCACAGGGTCTTCGAGTTGAGGGACTTGATGGGTCACAAAGTCACTCTTGCATCCCTTTCCTGTATGTTTAAAAACTAAAACAAGGTGCCTGGGGATATGCTTCAGTGGTGGAACACATGCTTAGCACACACAGGCCCTGGTTTGATTCCCAACATACATTCACAGAAACAAACCAAAAATGTATTTGTTTTCAGTTTTTTGTTTGTTTGTTTGTTTGGTCTTATTTTGTTTTGTCTTTTCTTTTTGAAACAGGGTCTCACTATGCAGTTCAGGCTGGCCTTGACCTCACTTTGTAGCCCAGGCTGGCCTCGAACTCATAAGGATCCTCCTGCCTCAGCCTACGGAGTGCTGGAATCACAGGTGGGCACTGCCATACCCAGCTTTTTTTTTTTTTTTTTTTTTTGGTCCTAAAGATTGAACCCAGAGCTTGTTGCATGCTAGGCAAGTGCTGTACCACTGAGCTATATGCCCAGCCCCTAAACTGCCATTTTTTTTAAAGGAAAAAATTTGCATATTAGGAAAAAAAAAAGCTGGGGTTCCTTTTGTCCTTTGTTTGCTATCACAACTCCCTGCTCCTCTCCCCAGACTTGGCCACTCTTTTGAGTTAGTAGTGTTTTTTTTTTCCTGTTCTTTTTTTTTTTAAATGCTTTCACAAGCCGGGCGTGGTGGTGCAAGCCTTTAATCCTAGCATGTGGGAGGCTGAGGTAGGAGGAGCATTGTGAGTTCGAAGCCAGTTTGGGCTACAATGCAAGCACAAGGCCGGCCTGAGCTACATAGTGTGACCCTGCCTCAAAAAAAACTAGGGCTGGGAATTTGGCTCAGTGGCTTAAGCGCCTGCCCTGGCAGGTGCAAGGTTGTGAGTTTGATCCCCGGTGCTGCAAAAAAAAAAAAAAAAAAAAGATGCTTTCACATGTTTGAATATAACCATAGAAAACTGACAGTTCCATTTGATGTGCTGCAAAAATTGGACTGTGTTGTATGCATTATTCTGCAACGATCTGCCTTTGCTTAATATATTTTGAGCTCCAGGTCCCTGAGTATAGACCTAGTTTATTCCTCCCAACCGTGACATGGTGGTGACCCATTGTGTATGTAGATCCTATTTTATTTGCACATTTCCCATTGTCCGCCTTTGAGCTGTTCTCAGTGGGTTATTCGATGCAATTGAAAGGCTCAGCCTCCCTGCACTTGTGCTGTAAGCATTTTTCTAGGGTAGAGACTGAGAAATAGAATTGTCAGGCACGCTTTATGAGTATTTTCTGTTTTACTAGTTAAGGACAAACTGAGGTAATCCATTTCCCCAGAACCTCACCCATACTTGCCATAGTCTGATTTTAATCCTTCCTTGCATTTGTGTAGATAAAAAGACTGACACCTGGCGCTGAGTATCCAGCATGTTGGAGTCACAGCCCAGAGTAACCCCCAAGTCAACTACTCCCTGGTGGCACCACCTAACTCCCCCTCCCCCGCCATACTATCCCCGGCAGCTCTTCGGGCAAATTAAGGTTAAAACAATGGAGTACGGAAGGGGTGGATGGGGCGGGGGGAGAGGATGGCTAAAATTCTCTAACATGGTTTACCACATGTAGAAATGACTGCAAATCCGCCCAGAAAATGGCTTCACAGCTCTGCTGTCACCCTACCTGCGGCGCGCCCCGCCGCGCACAGGCACTGCGATTGGCTCGCCCTCGGCCACCGCAAGGGTGGGAACAGCAATGGCGACTCCAGCCACGGGTTTTTCAGAGCTGGAGCTCCGTGCTAGAGGGTGGAGTGTCGGGGGAGGGGGTAAGGCTCGCTGGCTTTATGAAGGCGAGGTGCCCTCCAGAGTCGTCCCCAATGCAGGCGGAGGTCCCAGCACCCAGCAAGCACGAGCGCCGCCACACTCCCGTGTCGCACGCCGAGTCCCTGGAGTGGGTCGGGCCCCGGCTGGGAGGGAGCGCGAGCCGCAGGGGATCCCACTCGCTCCTTTTCCTAGGCAGCCTCGGTGCCCGCGCTTTGGCCGCGTCCACCTGGGCAACCGGGAGACGGGGTGGGGGTGCACGGCAGCCTCCGCGTGTCCGTGGGCTTTGGGGAAAACTGAACCGAGTAAAAATGAGCTAGGAAGGAAGCCTTCGCGCTCGCCACCTCGGATCAGCAGTGGGAGCTCAGGGCAGGGCTCTGTCCCTCCACGCTGGGTGAAGACTAAACTCCGCGGGGATCCGGCTCCCCCAAGGACTAGTCCTAGGCTGCCCCCTCACCCCAGCTGCGAGCCACCTTTCGTTTTTCGCCTTTGTGGCAGAAAGCACAAGCGTGAGAATTTGAAGGAAAAAACAAAGCCGTAGACTATGCCCAGCCTGCTTTCCAGAGCCTGGGGGCACCTTTCCTCCCAGCCTGGGGTGATGTGAGGGACCTGGGTTTGTTCGTTTGTTTGTTTTTTGTTTTTTTTCCTTAGCTACCACTTTTTGAGACTGCTGTGTACCAAGCACTTTACCAAGTGTCTTATTTTTCCTCTTCCTCACCACGGTTCTAAGACAATACAGCCTCACAGAGGAAAAAGTCATGTGCCAAGTTCACACATATATGATGGCAAAACTGGGATTAGGAAATTTCTCCTAGATCCTCGGTTTGAAGGAAAAAGAAAAAAATAAAGAGGATTAGAAAAGCTAGCATTTGCTTTTTAGCAATCTAAACAGATTCTTTTGGGGGGAAAAATGAGTATTCAGAACAAGCCGTGCAAACATGGCCATATTATTTTGACTTGTCATTTGGACAAATCAGTGGGAAGAGGAAACTGGTAAGAGTGCAAATAGATGACACACTTCTGGGAACCACAAGCCATTTGTACCAAGAGCTTTAAACATTGTCTATGCCCTCTAATGAGAAAATGGTCACCACATTCTATGGAGACCAATAACTGTCAACATATAGTGCCCATTGCCTGGGACTCAGTAAGTTCACTTACAGAAATCTATTCTACAGATGGGTGCACTAGCACCTGTACATAATCAAATAGAAGTGATGTTATTCATTACTGCACTGTTGCAATAATGAAAGACAGCAAAACAACCTAACATGTATCAATAAAACTGATTTAATTATGGCATAGCCATCAACAAAAATTCTATGCATCATTTTTAGAAAACGAGACAATCTTTTATTTCAGTTCTTGCAGTACTGGAAACTGAGTTCAGGGCTTATATCCCCAGCCCTTGGGTTTTATTTTTATTTATTTATTATTTATTTATTTTTTGTACCGGGGTTCAAACTCATGACCTTGCACTTGCCAGGCAGGCACTTACACTGCTGAGCTAAATCCCCAGCAGTTTTATTTTTTTAATGGAAAAAAGTAAAAATAAAATTTTATAACAAAATAATAGGAGAATAGGACTGGGAATATAACTCAGCACAAGTGCCTGCCTGGCAAGCACAAGGTCATGAGTTTGATCTCTAGTACCAAAACAAACAAACAAAAAATAATAATAGGAGGATAACAATAGCTAATACATTGAGTATCATTATTGTTATCTTTATTTTATTTTATTTTTGGTACCAGGAATCAAACTCAGGACCTTGTGCTTACCAGGCAGGTGTTGTGCCACTGAACTATATCCCCAGCCCAAGTATTGTTATCTTTAAAGTAGTTAATCAAAGTACAAGATATGGACATAAAAAATTCTCCAATGGGTCTTTCAGCTTTGAAAAAAAATTTTTTTTTAATTTTGAGACAAGATCTCCCTAAATTACACAGGCCGAGCTCAAATTTGCAATCCTCCTGCCTTAGTCTTCTTAGTAGCTGAGATGACAGGCATGCAATACTGCCCCAAGCTCCCTCTTTTATATATAGAACAATCATTGAGAAATATTAAGTGAAAAGAGCAAAATGAAAAAGTATATATCTGATGTGCTACTTTCTTTATGAAAAGTGGATTATATATGATCAATATATTCATATATAATTTATATATGTAACTTTATTTTATATATACAATTTTGCCCCAAAGGAGATACATAGGTGATTGCCACTACTGAAGGACCAAATAGGAGAAAGACATTCCTTTCATGTGTAACCTTTAGTACTTTTGAATTTTGCACCATAGGTACATATTAGAAATTCAACATTGAACTTAATAAAATTAGATTCACAACCAGGCATGGTGGCACACACCTGCAATCCCACCACTTGGGAGGTTGAAACAGGTGGATTGCTGTGAGTTTGAGGCCAGCCTGGGCTACAAAATGAGTTCAAGGCCAGTCTGAACTACCTAGTGAAACCCTGTCTCAAAAACACAAAAGAAAACAATTTATGTACATAGTCATGGTTACCAAATAGAATGACTGTGAGTGACCACCTCCCAATAGCTTTCTCTATTTTTTAGTATCCTTGCAATGGGCATTTATATCTTGGATAATTAAAAAAGCAAAACAAAATACTTAAAAATAAATATCCATGGCATTTAGAAGAACTACAGACATACAGACATGTTAACCCAGCAACTCTACTCTAGAAGTAAACCATGTATAAATACATGTAAAAACGCTCAAAGCATTATTATTAACAACAGGACTATAAATAGCATATTTCTATCAGGAGATAATGTAAATAAGTTACAGAACATCTGTAATGTAGAAATGCAGCAGCATGGAGAATGGGGTGGATTTACTACCATGGGGAAAAAAATCTAGGAATTATTATCATGATGGGGAAAGCAATTTGCAAAGCAAAATGGATATTATAATTGCATTTATACTAAGGAAAGAAAGACAAACTATATGTTCAAGGACATTAAATGGTTAACAATAGCTATCTGGTAAAGGGAGTAGATAACAAGCGTGAATTGTTTTTGAATTTAAATTTATCCATAGTATTTGCATCTTTTATAACCATGGATTCTCATATGATTTTGTGTAATTTAAAAATAATAATAATACAAGGGGAAAGTGAAAACATAAAGATCTGAAAAGATGTATAAGAAAATTATTAGTGTCTTCACTAGCAACAAGCGGTCGGGGTCTAAGCTGTGTATCATTTTCTCAATTCCCTTTATATTCCTTAGCGCTGATATTTTTCCCCCCTTTAATTATGCCTACATGTGGTGGGCTGGCTTCCTAATTAAACCAGCAACACCAAAGTCCTAGCTAGCCAGTAGCAGCCTCGGCTTCTTTCCGTCCTCTCCTCTCCCTCCACAGTAGGTCTCTGTTCTCTTATGTAAGGTCTCTCACATGCACAGCGCGGGAACTCAAAGCCCCAGATAATACCAGCCTCATGTCTCCTTTTACTGAAGAGGATGAAACTGAGACGCTGAGATGCCACCACCTCCTGGCAGCTCTGCTGGGAAAGTGGACTAAGGTGACCTGGATCCCAGGCCCCTCCTCTCCCACCTTCAATTTCTAGAGATAACCTGGAGAGGAGGGGACAGCCAAGGACTGTTTCCACCAGGCCAGGGAAGTCTGGGTTGAAGCACAGTCAGCCAGGCAGCATGATGGGGAGGTCTCAAATTAATAATATCACCATCGCTTTAAAGGAGGGGACAATAAACACCATCATTTGCTGAGTTCCCTCTGGGCTCAGCTTCAGATCCCCTTTCTAGACAATGCCCGGTCACACGGACCCACACAGCCTTTGCCAGACTTTCCAGAGAGAAGGTGGTGGAGCTCTGGGCCAAACTGGCCTCCAGGGATTCATCGCTAATGACTTATCCTGCCAGGAAGGTGGCTGAGGAAGCCTCCCAGGGCACAGGAGCTCAGCACTGGAAGATCTGTTTGCTCCAAAAGCAGAGCAGAGGGGAGGGTACAGGACTGGAAGCAGGAAAAAAGGCTTTGGGATCCATTGTCTCTGGCTTTGTACTCTTTGAATGGGGTGAGGTGGGGCAGGCAGGGGCTTCTACGTCTTGGGCAAGCAGGGTGGTGCCTGCTTCCCTCCCCCACATGGTTGTCTCAGAATCCTAGCTATCGGGAAGCTGCAGTTTCCTCTTCCCCAGCAGCTGCTGCCTGTCTGTTTCCATGGCAACCAGGCCAAAAGACTAATTTGCAGGGTCCCCACTCTGGAGCTTACCTTGAAGCTGGGTTTTCAACTGTCTTTCTGGAAGCCAGGCCATTATCATTCCTTGTGTCCTCTGGCAATGTCCCCCAGCCACTGTGTGGAAGCAGCGGGGATGGGGTCAACCAGAAAAACACTCCGTAGGTCCTTTATGAACATCATCTACTTGGGAAGAAGAGAAACAACCTTTCAGGCAGTGGTCTCATAATCACTGGCAATTTGTGTTTCAAAGAGCCCCCGCACTTCTCCCTAGCTACTCTGGGCTGTTAAGTAGGGCTCTGCAGATGGCTTAGGAAACGGGAGTCCCCAGTCTTACCCTCTCCCATTCCCTCAGGCTGTCCCCTGCTCTTTGCTGGTCTACCAGGACCAGGGGTCCTGCTGTGGCTTTGTCTGTTTCTAATAGGATTGAAACATAAAAAATGTTTCTCAGAAGATTGCAGAGGGTCAGGGTAAGGCTCAAAGCCTTACAGATTTCTCTTTTAGGCACAGTATAATATGGCTAACTATGTTGGTTTCTACTGAAGCCATTTAAAGTCAGATAGCTACTGCTACTGGTATCATTTTCT
>RJWM01027822.1:0-26373 GCA_004363535.1 Dasyprocta punctata | reverse complement strand
GAAAACTTTCCAAACATGGGAAGAGAATCTGAAATACAGGTAACTGAGGCATACAGAACCCCAATTAACCACAACCAAAATAAATCCTCACCCAGACATATAATAATAAGGGTATCAGAAATACAGCACAAGAACAAAATACTAAAAGCTGTCAGAGAAAAGAAACAGATCACCTACAAAGGAAAGCCTATCAGAATCACGGCAGACTTCTCAACACAAACCTTTAAGTTAAGAAGAGCTTGGAGTGAAGTATTTCAAATCCTGAAAGAAAACAACTTTTGACCAAGATTGATGTACCCTGCAAAACTATCCTTAAAAACTGATGGAGAAATAAGATACTCTCATGACAAAGAAGAATTCAAGAAATTTATGGCCACCAAACCAACACTACAGAGAGTACTGAAAGACACTCTAGAAAGAGACAAAGATAGCCACAATCTTAAGAACAACAATAAAAGGAAACCACTAAGCAGGGCAAGTAATTAAACAGAAAATGTGGAAAACCAACAACAGAAAGATATTATGACAGGGATGAGCCGGTACGTGTCAGTTATATCAACCAATGTAAATAGTCTCAACACACCAATAAAAAGAAACAGACTAGCAGAGTGTGTTAAGAAACAAAGCCCAACAATATGCTGTGTACAAGAAACACATCTCACTCAAAAGGAAATTCACAGACTAAAAATCAAAGGCTGGAAAACAATACTCCATGCAATAGGAACCCAGAAAAAAGCAGGGGTAGCTATTATGTTTGCAGACAATGCAAACTTCAAACCCAGAATGATCAAAAGAGATAAAGAAGGTCACTACATACTTGTGAGGGGAAAACTTCAAGAGGAAGAGATTACAATTATAAATATATATGCACCAAATATGGGAGCACCCAACTATGTAAGACAATTCTTAATAGACATGAAAAACCAAATAAATAATAATACAGTTATAACAGGGGACCTTAACACCCCATTGTCACAGAGAGACTGATCAACCAAACAAAAAATCAGCAAAGAAATAACAGAACTAAATCAAACTTGTGAACAAATGAACCTAGTAGATGTATACCGAGTATTCCACCCATCAATATCAGAATACACATTCTTCTCAGCTGCATACGGGTCACTCTCTAAAATAGATCACATACTGGTCCACAAAACATGCTTAAGTAAATGCAAAGGAAGTGAAATAATTCCATGCTTATTATCTGACCATAGCGCAGTAAAATTGTAAATGAATGACAAAAAAACCTACAATAACTGCATAAACACATGGAAATTAAATAATACTCTGCTAAATAACCAATGGGTCACAGAAGAAGTTAAAGAAGAAATTAAACAATATCTACAATTGAATGAAAATGCAAATACAAATTACCGGAACCTGTGGGATACAAAGAAAGCAGTCCTCAGAGGGAAATTTACAGCACTAAACTCTCATATCAGAAAAATGGAAAGAACACACATAAACAACCTAACGCTGCACCTCAAACTCCTAGAAAAAGAAGAACAGGGCAAGTCCAAAGCCCAAAGAAGGGAGGAAATTATTAAGATTAGAGCAGAAATTAATGCAATTGAAACTAAGAAAACAATACAAAGAATTAATGCATCAAAGAGTTGGTTCTTTGAAAGAGTAAATAAAATTGATTAACCCCTAGCCAACCGTAACAAGAAGAGGAAAGAAAAAACTCAGATTCATGCAGTAAGAAATGAAAAGGGTGAAATCACTACAGACCCGGTAGAAATACAGAAGATCATCAACACCTACTTTGAAAACCTTTACTCACATAGATTTGATACCCACACAGAAGAAATGGACAGATTCCTAGAAACCTATGAATTACCAAAGCTGAATCAAGAAGATGTAAAGCTGCTGAATAACCCAGTATCAGCTTATGAAATTGAAAATGTAATTAAGACCCTACCAACAAAGAAAGCCCGGGCCCTGATGGATTCACTGCTGAATTCTGTAAGAAATTTAGGGAACACTTAATGCCAACACTCCTCAAACTCTTCAATGAAATCCAAAGGGAAGCAAGTCTCCCTAACTCATTCCTGGAAACAAGTATTACCCTAATACCAAAACCAGAGAAAGACCCGACCAAAAAAGAAAATTACAGGTCAATCTCCCTAATGAACATAGATGCAAAAATCCTCAATAAAATACTGGCAAATAGAATACAGCAAGTTATCAGGAAGATTATACATCATGATCAAGTGGGATTCATCCCAGGAATGCAGGGATGGTTCAACATATGGAAATCAATACATGTAATACATCATATCAACAGGGCCAAGGACAAGAACCACATGATCATCTCAATAGATGCAGAAAAAGCTTTTGACAAAATCCAACACCCATTCATGATAAAAACCCTACAGAAAATCGGAATAGATGGTCTCTACCTCAACCTGATAAAAGCTATATATCATAAACCAACAGCCAACATCTTACTGAATGGAGAAAAACTGAAAACTTTCAACCTAAAATTAGGAACAAGACAAGGATGTCCATTATCACCACTCCTATTCAATATAGTTCTGGAAATATTAGCCAGAGCAATTAGACAAGAGAAAGAAATAAAGGGAATAAAGATAGGAAAGGAAGAGTGAAATTATCATTATGTGCAGACGATATGATACTCTACATAGAAGACCCCCAAAAATCCATTAGAAAACTTCTAGAAGTAATAACCAAATTCAGTAATGTAGCTGGATACAAAGTGAACACTCAAAAATCAATAGCATTCCTGTACACAAACAACAAAGTCAGTGACAGAGAAATAAGGGAAACCACACCCTTCACTATAACATCCAAAAAAATAAAATACTTAGGAATCAATCTAACAAAGGAAGTAAAAGATCTATACAATGAAAATTACATTACTCTAAAGAAGGAGATCAAAGAAGATTTCAGAAAATGGAAAGATATTCCCTGTTCATGGATAGGAAGAACAAATATTGTGAAAATAGCCATTCTCCCAAAATTATTATACAGATTCAATGCAATCCCAATCAAAATACCACCTGCCTACCTCACAGAGCTAGAGAAAGCATTCCTGAAATTCATCTGGAACCAGAAAAGACCTAGAATAGCAAAGGCAATTCTGGGCAACAAAGGGAAGGCAGGAGGCATCGCAATCCCTGAGTTGAAACTATACTACAAAGCTAGTGTGATAAAATCAGCATGGTACTGGAGTCAAAACAGATCTGAAGATCAATGGAATAGATTAGAAGATACAGCCACAACTACAAACACACTCAGCCACCTCATCTTTGACAAACGGGACAAACAGGTACATGAAAGACAGCCTCTTTAACAAATGGTGCTGGAAAAACTGGCTTTCTATATGCCATAAACTAAAACTAGACCCATGCTTATCACCATACACTAAAATAAAGTCAAAATGGATCAAAGATCTGAATATAAAAACAGAGACACTAAACTTACTACAAGACAGAGTAGGTAAAAATCTTGATGACATAGGAGTAGGCAGAGAGTTCATAAACAAAAATGAAATTGCACGGGAAACACTTCCCAGAATCAACAACTGGGATCTCATCTTACTAAAAAGTTTTTGCATGTCAAAGGAAATCTCCAATAGAGTGAAAAGAAAACCCACGAACTGGGAAAATATCTTAGCCCATTGTCCATCAGACAAAGGACTTCTGTCTAAAACATATAAAGAATTAAAAGAAATCAGGCCCCTAAAATTCAAGGACCCAATCCAAAAATGGGCATCTGAGATGAATACACACTTCTCAGAGAAAGAAATACAAATGGCAAATAAATATATGAAAAAGTGTTCAACATCCATGGTCATTCGGGAAATGCAAATTAAAACAACCCTGAGATTCCATCTCACTCCAGAAAGAATGGCCAAGATTCAAAAATCAACCGACAACAAATGTTAGAGGGGCTGTGGGGAAAAAGGAACTCTTCTCCACTGTTGGTGCGAGTGTAGACTGGTGCAACCACTGTGGAAATCAGTGTGGAGATTCCTCAAGAAGCTAGGATTAGAGATCCCATTCAACCCAGCTATCCCACTTCTGGGCATTTTCCCAGAAGAATTGAAAACATCACACCACAGTGATATCTGTGCACCCATGTTTATAGCAACACAATTTGTAATAGCCAGATTTTGGAAACAACCCAAGTGCCCATCAACCAAAGACTGGATAAAATGATGTGATATTTTTATACAATGGAGTACTACTCAGGTATTAAGAAAGATTGCATTGAGACTTTTATAAGTAAATGGTCACAACTTGAGACCATACTCATAAGTGAGATAAATCAAACCCACATGTGTAAATACCATATTGTCTCCCTAGTGTAAAAAAAGGAAAAAGTATATATGATCCAAAATCTATAATAAATACTATGGAAGGGTAAAAAGCAGCTCGAAGAGCAAAAGTAATTGGGAAAGGAAAAGGGGGAAAGAGAAAAGGGAAAAGGAAAAGATATAAATCTGTATATATGTATATGTAAGATAACTAAAATGAACACACTGCTGAATGTATTCGTTACTGAGAAAGAACAATTAATACTCATATGATTGGATCAGTTTTACATGTCTATATCTGTTAATGTAAGTAACCATTTTGAAGATAACAATACGCAGTATTGCAACCATTGTCAAGTTTCTATCATCCTGTTTTTTAAACCTGCAATGTTACTGTTGAGCATTTACTCTAGTCATTTGTTTGTCTCTTTTGCTTGTTGTCTTTGTTATACATGTCTTTTTTTTCTTTCTTTTTCGCTTAAATAAAAAAAATAATAACACCACAGAGAATTCAGGTGCAATCTAAAATAAAAATAAAAAAATCAGTACTTCAAGAAGTTTCCATATTTTCTACGAATTATTTTTCCATGTAACAAGAACAAAATATGGGAGAGGGTTGTTTTGTGATACTGAGGATCAAATCCAGGGATCTCTTGAGCTACAATCCACAGTCCTTTTCATTTTTGAGAGAGACAAAGTCTTACTAAATTGTCCATGCTGGCCTCAAACTTGAATTCTCCTGCGTCAGCCTCCTGAGTAGCTAGGATTACAGGCATATGCCTCTGTGCCCTGCACAAAATGTTTTTGACATATTCTAAAAACATATCTAAAATAACTTCAATTCTATTAAACAAAAGCAAAAATAATTACAAATCATAAATATCTATACAAGGCACTTACATAGAGCCAGAAATAATGGTTCTGTACATGGAAGTGGATCTTTGTAATACAAGATACTGCAAATGACAGCAAAATTCAGGACTCATTAAAAAAAGAAAATGAAGCCGGGCGTGGTGGCGCACGTCTTTAATCCCAGCACTCGGGAGGCTGAGGTAGGCGGAGCGTTGTGAGTTCGAGGCCGGCTTGGGCTACAATGCGAGCACAAGGCCGGCCTGAGCTACATAGTGTGACCCTGCCTCAAAAAAAAAAAATAAATAAATAAATAAAATAAAATAAAAAAAAAGAAAATGATACAGAAAAAACAGTAGTTTGCCTGATGCATTAAAGAGCTACACAATTACTATGATTAGTTTAAATTTAAATTTCTAATAGATACTAAGTTACAGAATAATTACAAATCTGTTAACGTATCTTTTAGATTTTTAAGAAATTTAATTATTTATTTATTTATTTTGGGGTCTTTTTGAGACAGGGTCGTGATGTGGTCCAGGCTGGCCTCGAACTCAAACTCACACTGATCCTCCTGCGTCAGCCTCCCAACTGCTGGGATTACAGGCGTGTGCCACCACACTCGGCTAGATTTTAAGAAATCTTCATAAGAACTTGGTTCATATATAAGCCCCTCAAAGTTCACTCATTGTTTTCATGAAATATTTAACATAGCAAGTCCTCCGTTCTTATTTTATTTCCATTTACTAATTCAAATATTGCATTTTTTTTTAACATTTCATTGTCAGAGCACCCAAACTAACTGGCTATTTGGATTACTTCTGAAGGCAGACCCCACCTCCGTGCCACCTAACTGACCTACCTGTTCAGAACCCATCCCAAAGACTAATCCCTGCCTTTCTGTTTTTACCACTGACTTAAAAACATACTTCCTATTGAAAATAATTGATACCACAGTTAGAAAAGGTAATCAATTCCAAATAAAAACCATGTACTGTAAAGAAACCAACAATGAACATAAAAATAAAAGACATAAATAAGCTAAGATTCCACAGGCCAGTAGCCAATGCCTTATTCGGCTGCTATATTTTAGTGGGCAAACATGATAACTGATGTCTACATGCCTATCAAAAATACTGTAACACTTTGTTTCAAATCTTCGGCACTCCATTTTTATTCAAAACCACAAAGACTATGTATTGTATTGAGCAGGAAAGTGGGGTGGAGACACCCCAAGTAAAGTGTGGGCTAATGTACTATATTGGTTTGTCCAGTAAAACTACGCAAGGTAAGATGTTATAGAATTATGTGTCTACATATAGTTACAAGATTTTAAAAAATCACCTAACAATAAATAAAATAAGTATTGCTAAAATAAAGAGGAAAGTAACTGTCTCTATTTCCTGGTAATACATTTAGATGTGCAATTTTGCTCAAGTGAAATGACAACTTTTAAGGTATTTTTCTAACCTACAAGTATTTTAAGGCAGGCCAAGACTGCATTACTGCTTGTCACACAGCTTGTTCCCAATCTCTTGACAGTTCTCCAATACATTCCAACTTCCTATGCACAGCCTCCCTGGAATCACATCCACTTCTCTCTAAAGACACATCAAATAAGATGTTACCACATTACATAACCAACCTTCTATTTCTTCCCATCAGGTCACTTTGCACAATGCCTGACTCGAAAAAAATAAATAAAACCACCACCTGTGTAAATGCAACTTAGTCTACATAATCCAACTCACTTTGATACCCAAAATGTATCAGAATATAATGCTAACTGAGGAGAAATGCTGTGCATAACAGCTCAAAAGTTAAGCATTCACCACCAAGGAAGAACTGATAGGGGAGGAAAACAGCAAGGTCAAATTGCTAGAAAAAGGGACACATGAACTGCAGATCCTAAACCCTAGTCGCGCTTCCACATCACTGCTTGCATTTTAAAGCACATTACATATCAATCAGTTGTGTTTTAAAGAATACTTCCAAGACATAATGAATTCCATTACCTCCATGAAAAGAAGAATTTAACACAGCAATACATTGTCAAAAAGACAGAGTACTTCCTAATTGTTAATATTTGGCCAAAAAAAAAAAAGTCATCTTCAAAAACATGGAATGGTTAACCACACGTATTACATTCCATTCTTACTAAAAAAAAGAAAAAAAATAATTAGCAAACTTGAGCCTCATGCTCTGTACAGCTGCACAACATTCCAGTGACAGGCCATACTCTTTACATTAAATATCTAGTTACTTTAAAAGTAGAAAAGATTCTCAGTACGACAGTTCTGAAGTATGATACACTAAAGTTGTAGTTATTTCAAGTAAGCAAAAGTTGGTTTAACAAGACGGTAATCCAATGGAAAGATATACTATAATTAAGAATTTTTGAATTTTTAAATGCATGCAAATATACACAAGAAAATAATTCTTCATAGCCAGAATACAAATAAAAAATTCAACAGACAAGACAAAAATAATCTTCCTTCTGGAGACAATAAATTAGCTTGCTCTCTAAATTTTTAACCCTTTAAGAATCAAGTGGATTTTTAGAAATAGAATGAAATCTAGTATTATTCATGTTAAGCACATACAACTCAAAAGCAAAATAAGCCTTTTAAAATGAGAAATCATCCTGATGAGGGAAACTCTGGAATTTTTTTAGCAATAGATAATGATTTAAAAACAAGCAACCAAGCAAGCAAGCAAACAAACAAAACCGCTACCTTTAAAACAAAGAATAAAACAGGCAGTAGGCTGGTTCCCTTCCTTCCCAAATGGCACACAATCTCTTTGCTCCAGGACGAGGCACTTCCTGGGCTCCACCTCAGGAGATAAGGTGGGAATGTGAGGGGAGCTGCCAGCACACAGTTGTCAACCAGCTGTGAGAAGGACCAGACCCTCTCAGAAAAGTCACCTGACTAACACATCTGACCACTCACCTCCAAAAACAGTGACAGGTGTTCTCCAAACAGTGAGAGGTCTGGTTAAGGCCACATTCCAGCTCCCTGCCCTCCCCTAACATGGGCCTTCAGGACCCTGTGGGCACTGCCTGGGCTCCCTGCCACTTAGGATAAGACCCAACATTTGGAGCTGTCTGGAGGTCAAGTTGAGGTCTCTATTCTAGGCTTTAGACATTTCCAATACAAGAGCCATCGAGCATTTTTTCCCTAGATGGATTTCTGCCACCTGCCAAGAGAAAGATTCTCATCAGATTGAGTTTATGGGGCAAAAAAAGAAAACTTATTTGGAGAAGGAAGTCCCTCACCCAGCCTACCTCAGATTTTCCCTCTAAATTAGCAAAGGAGACACCACTGCCCTTCAGTGTTTGAACCGAGAAGATAGTCATCTTCCACTCTTCTCACAGCTCAGCATCCAAACAACACTAACCACCGTCCCAGAGTGCGTAATGGATATTGCTGAAAATATCTTTCTTCCTTTTTCAATAAAAAGGTATTTCTGCCCTCTTCCCTCCCACTCCCTTCCTCTCAGCATGAGGGAAGCCATTTTAGTACCTTCCTCAGAAATGGCAACGAAGGGCCCTCATCACCTGCAACCCATCTCATATACTAGGGATTAAAGAACCAGCTTGGATAACCAAATATGTATACTGCTTTTCCTTCTGGAAATAAATCATGGATCCAAAGGTAGAATTTTAGCAAATCCAGCTAATATAAAGAGTGGAGCTCTAATCTATGATTTCAACAGCAACAACCAAGTCCGGCTCAGCAAAATGTATTACACTGAAAACCAAGAGCATTATGATGCCAGTCCATTCCCCCCACAACACATCACGGGGTAGCTGTTCCAAAGACTCTGAAATCTGAAAACAAAAGTAAAATCAGAGATCCAAAGTACATGGAGCTATCTCTCAAGGGAATTAATGTAACTCTGATGGGAATTCCTTCCAAAACAAAGCTTACATTATCTAATGAGAACTTAATTTCTGGTATTTTTCCACTGGAAAAAAAGATTTTATTCAGGGAAGAGAAATATCTATAATAAATATCAGATTCTCTGTTTCTTCACCATTTTTAACACCTCACCAAAACAGTTCAGTGTAAAATATGGTATTCACACCCCAGTTATGACCAGCAATGAGATACTATGTTTTGCCATGCTACTTGTATAAACTGGAGGAATGATAAACATAATCACATGATTATACAGACTGTCAAAATCTTATGTACTTTGGCTAAGATTTGAGAACTGGCCCTTATTACATATTGGTGAAATATAGAAATGCAGAGTAAAAAAAGATTTAAAGGATAAACACAAAAATGTTAACTACCTGTTTCTGGGGGTGTGGCTACTTAGTGATTTTACTCTCTTTTTTGTTGTCATCTTTATTTTCCACGTACTCTACAATAAAGACCTATTATTTCGACTAAAAAGTAGATTTTTTTAAAACTACTTTTGTATTTTTGCTACCAAGATTTTATGCTAGTTCATACCTTTCTGAAGGTGTATATTTTCTATAAACCATTCAGAAAAAACCCATATACACTATATAAATTAGCAGTCACTCAAAATTTCACTTTCCTAAGGTGGAAAAAAAAATGAGTGCAATATTTTAACTTCTAAGACTACTGTAACTCACTGCAGAAGCTCTCCTTATGCTTCAGGTTAAAAAAATACAATGGAAAATGTCTGAACATCTTAAGCGAAATAAGTATTGTTTAAGAAAGAATCTGGGTTTTCCCTTCCCTCTAAATAAATAAGATAAAAACACAGACACACAGAGCAGCTTTAACTCACCCTCAAGAGTCTGTACAGCAGGTAAAGACTGTTCCAGAAAAATGTGCAGTCCTTGAACATTCAGATTTGGCCTTGAGGCAAACACTGGGACAAAAATTATCTCAGGAAGAGCCACCCGAGAGGGCAGGCAAACAAGAAGAAGCTTCAACCAGAGCCAAACCTACAGACGCTGGAGGATGAGCTCCTGGACCCTTTCTGTCAGGCTGCCTCGTGACCCATTTCCTGTTACCTTTTCCCACACTCCACGGAAGTAATGAAATGCGGAGGCACTAACAAAATGCACATTCAAAAATCTTTTATTTGGAAAAATCTTTTAAAAATTCTGGTATTATTTATACTTCCTCTCTACCCACCCCTCCAGTACTGAGGGTTGAATCCAGGGCCTTCACACTGAGTTACATCCCCAGCCCTTTTTCGTTTTTATTCTCACTAAATTGCCCTGGCTAGGCTCGAATTTATAATCCTCCTGAATTAGTCTCCCAGAGTGCTGGGAATACAGGTCATGTGCTACCATGCCTGATTTACACATTCATTGTTAGTTCCAGTTTTTTAAAGTTCTGGCAGAAAAAACATTTAAACAGAGGATATATTTAGTTGATCAGTCATCTTATTAGTTTTTATCTTGCTGAAATGAGGTTTGCTCTGAAGAATAAAGATATTTTCAATAAGGAATACAAGTTTATGAAGTGTTCCTTAAAATCTGGAAAATATGGGGAAATAAAATATAGAAAGGTAGAAAGCTACTGTAAATAGGCACACGAACTTTCTAAGGACAAATATCCAATTGTACAAATTATACACTAAACATATACTTCCAAAAATATACTCTGTTCTACTTATATATCATTCTAAATTTCACCCTAGTGAATTCATTGGTGAAAACCTATAGCAATGTCCTAATACATCATTTTACTCCCTAATTAGTTGTTTCAAACTTTTCCATTAAAAATTAAACTGAGAAGAGAACTCTAGACTTTACAGCACAAATATCCAATGATTCTAAAAACCATTCGGCTATTCAATCTCACAGTAATAATAATGGAAGTATGAAGCCAGGCGTACTGGCACATCCCTTGCAATACCAGCCTTAGAGAGGCTGAGGCAGGCAGATCAAGTTCAAGGCCAGTCTGGGATATGGGATACACAGTGAGACTCTGTCTCAAAAACCAAAACAGGGTCCATTTTAAAGCAATCTTACATTTTTTTATCCTTTGTTTTTTGTTTGTGGTTTTTTGGGTGGGTTTTCTTTTTCCCCCCAGTGCTGGGGACTGAACCCTGGGCCTCATGCATCCAAGTACTCTTATCACTGCACGACATCCCACCCCAGTATCTTACTTTCATACCTCAAAGCACAATTAATTCTCAAAACCTGAAACAGTCTTTTAGTTAAAGTTTATGGCAAAAAAGGTACACGATTCATGGAATTCAAGTTAAATTTTGTAAGCTGCATTCTACGTAGCACAAACACCATTGGATCATCAAACAGAAAGTATTATTCCCTTCTGAACATCAAGGACAACTTGATTCACTTGTGGAATTCACCTTCAAAATACTGTCTCCAGCTGGGCGTGGTGGTGCAGGCCTTTAATCCCAGCACTCAAGAGCCTGAGGTAGGCAAAGCGTCGTGAGTTCGAGGCCGGCTTGGGCTACAACGCGAGCACAAGGCCGGTCTGAGTTACATAGTGTGACCCTGCCTCAAAAAAACCAGGGCCGGGAGTTCGGCTCAGTGGCTGGAGCGCCTATTTGGCAGGCGCGAGGTTGTGAGTTCAATCCCCAGTGCAGCCCAAAAAAAAAAAAAAAATCTCCATTTCGAAAATTCTCCATTTCAAAAGGCATAACGTCAGAGATTACTCACACACACATACACAAAAGATATACATGACAGATATTAAAAAGCTGCAATATTCTCTAACACATTACAACAAACATCATTTCCTTTCATACAAAAAGAATTATTAAAATTAATTCCTCCCAATCTTAGCCCATTCCCAAATACCCATTCACCGAAAATCAATCAAAAAGAAAAAAAAAAAAAAAAGAAAAAAGAAAATCAATCTAAATCTACAGTAACTTTTACTACTTTTTTTTTCATTTTGTTAATTATTTTGGGGGGGTTCCTTTGAGACAGGGTCTCACTATGTAGTGCAGGTGACCTTGAAATGCCTATGTAGCCCACACTGAACTCAAACTTGTAGCCATCCTGCTGCCACAGCATCCCAAGTGCTGGGACTAAGAGTGGGTCACCACGCCCGGCCATGGTGCTGTAATTTTTATTCTAAAATGGTCACTTGGAGTTTATCTACATTTCTGACCAATTCCAATGAAACATGATGGTCTAATGGTTATAAACTTAGCTCCAGCAGCCATGTTTGGGCTTCTGCAAGTGAGACCATGCATGTCAGCGGAATTCCAGGGCTCACTTGCTAGAGTGTGCATACCAAAAATACTAAAGAACCCTAGCCTTCCCTGATTTTCAAGCTGACCCAGGTTGGTGTAGAGAATCAGATTAGCATTCCAATACATCTGCCTACCCTACTTTATCCCAGATCTATACCCTGAAGATGCTGACTTCCTCATTTTAACACTTCTTTTTTGAAGGAGTGCAGAAGACAGATATGACAATCTGTTTGGAATTTTAAACCATTCCTTAATAATGATATACAATTAGCCAGACTTACTTTTTTCTTTCCTTTTTCAAGAATTAAAGTGTTGATTGTTTTTTTGATTATAAAAAAGTTCTGCCAGGCACAGAGGTGCACGCCCATAGTCTCAGCTACTGCGGAAGTGGAGACAAGAAGATAGCATGGGCCCACAACTCTGAGCCAGCCTAGGCAATATAGAGAAACTCTTCCCTAAACAAACAAAAATAGGAAAGGAGGGAGGGAAGGAGAGAGGAGGGGTCAAGAGAGGAGGGGATGGGGAAGGGAGGAAAGTTTTTTGAAAAAAAAATAACAGTCTTACACTGGGCACAGTGGCACACTCTGTAAACCCAGCCACTTGGGAGGCTGAGAGGCTGGAGGATCAACACTGGAAGTCGGCCCAGACAACACAGCAAGACCCCGACTCAAAAATTCTCATGATCAGCTATTATGTTGTTTATTGCACCCTTTTCTATGTGTGAAATATTTTAAAACTCAAAATAAGAAACATTAAGTCATAGGAATTTCCTTTCACAGAAGAAAGGAAATCGCCCATCAACTCATTATCCAAGGCAAATCATTAGTATTTTTATGTATTTCCTTCCAGCCATTTACTCAGTATAACTGGAGTCATACCACATCATACAGCTTTGCATACAGAGATTTCTAATGAACATCATATGGTTAATATTTTCCCATTTCAGAAATATTTTTATAACCATTACTTTAAGAACAACACACTGAATTCCACCCTATGGCTGTGCTATAATTTATCTAATTGCGTACCACTAGAAAACATTTTTGCTGGTATATGATTAATGTTGTTAAAAAAAAAAAGCTTGTTTAAAAACCTCCAAAAATCATTTTAGATTCAACAGCTTCACGTGTGACTTCAATCCATAATGCACAAACATATTTGTTTTTGTTTTGTTTTCTGAGACAGGGCCACCCTATATAGTTCAGACTAGCCCTGAACCTACTGGCCTGAAACTTGCAACAATCCTCTTGCCTCAGCCTCCTGAGTGCTGGGATTATAGGCATGCACCACCACACCTAACTCAAAATGTATAAACATTTAAGGCTTCTGTGATATATACATATTTTTTCCCACTAAATTTGTATTAATCTAAATATTCTCCCCCAACAGGTGATGCACAGTTCCTGTATCAACAGCCCAAAGAGCATTATCTACCTACCAACTTAAGTATATATGCGTCATACACTTGTGAGTTTGAAAATTTTAATACAATTGTCTTTGACTTCTTTTATAAACTCTGCTCATATTCTTTCCCTAGATACTACAGTTTCAATGTTTTCTTGTTTGTTTAAAAAGCATGAATCAATGAGGTTTGCTTTTCCCATTACTGTGACACAGGAACAAGTTTAATATTATACTAAACTTGACATTTATTTAAATAGCATTCATTTGCTGGAATGTACCTTTTCTGAATAAATCAAATAATTTATTTGAAAAAAATCATAAAATTGAGACAAACTAAGAAAAAATTCTATATTTTATAATCATTAAAATTTACTACGATAGGTACTGTATATTCTCCTTCAGCTTTAATCATCCTATTCAGTAGGTAACTTCATCATTACCATTTTACAAATGAAGAGGCTGAGGCACAGATAAATCTAAGTTTGCCCAAGGTCACTCACACAGATGAAGTGACCAGGCTGTATGACTGGGAAGCCTAAAGCTTGAGACCCCTCAACCTGACGACCCCATCACCCTGCATAGCTACGACCTGTCTTCGGCTCCGGACAGCTCTGCTGCAGCCTAAAACCTAACATGTTTAAAGTGAAACACTCATTCACACTGTTGGTTTGTTTATTTCTGTCCTCATTACCAACTATGCTCTTTGTCATCATTTGAATTTGAAAGCTTTACAGCCATAAGCTAATAGTCCCAGCTCCCATTTATTTACCCTACAAGCAGCTGGTCCAGATTTGGACCTTGACATCTTTTTCCCATTGCTCCCCTTCCCTTAATTCACTTGACCACCACTGTAACTTGCTCTCTCAATTTCTGGACCCCACAATCATCTCTCTTCTCTATCCTCGATTCTATTCTCTTTCAGTCTCACTGTATTGTACTGAGTTTGTTTTCTGGGGCTTTTTTGGAGGGGGGCATTGTGTGCTGGAAATTGAACTCAGGGAATGATTAGCTGCACTACCAAGACCTTTTTCATTTTATTTTGAGGCAGGATCTTGCCTACACTGAGCTCTAACTTGCAATCCTCCTACCTCAAGCCTTCCAAGCAGCTGGGATTTCAGGCACGTGCCATCATTCCCAGCTTCAAATATTTTTTAATCACAGAATTTAGAAGTGCCAGATTCAATCAATGGGTAGTTACTGCCTAGAGCACTGTTTCAAGAATGTTACTGAGGTGCTGTCTCAGCTCATGGAAAGACAGTACCACGAGTGATTTTTAATGTCTGCCAGGAACAGAAGGCAGTTGCACTGTGCCATGTTTTAACCTCTGCTAAGATTTCATCTGAGTTTTTCCTTTTATAAAATTAAGTCTGAGACCAGAGGGTTAATGGTTTGCTGAGTTCACACGTCTAGTCAATAAAAGGCCTTTTATTTTCTATGTATAGTATATAAAATATATACTGTGTACTCGAACACGTAGCCCCTGGATTCAGAAACTAATTCTTTATCAACTTTAAATCAGCTGCACCAACATTACAACTTCAAATCTTGGTGACAGAATGTATCCAATAATTATTTATCGAATCAAAAATAATATTACAAAATCATCTCAGAATAGCTGCAAATGGAGAACATTAATAGTAAAATTCTTACTAGTAAAAAGAACTATTTATAAGCTGGGCATGGTGTCTCATGCCTTTAATCCCAGCACTCGGGAGGCTGAGGCAGGAGGATCACTGTGAGTTCGAGACCAACCTGGGTGACAAAGTAAGTTCAAGGCCAGCCTGAACTGCATAGTGAGACTCTGTCTCAAAAAACAGGGCTGGGGGTTTAGCTCAGTGGCGTAAGGGCCTGCATGACAGGCATGAGGTTGTGAGTTGGATCCCTGGTACAAAACAAACAAAAAACAAAACAGAAAAAAACCCCCCACATTTATAAAGAAATAAATTACACTACTATCAAGTACTGAAACCTAAATTGATGAAAGGTTTTAGTTTCCACCAAGTGATCATTGCAGCCTCTGTTAATACAGAAATTCCACTGGTAACACAGCCTTGTAGAAGCAGAGGCTAGAATAAGCCATTTGGTATTTTTTTCAAAACATACCAAAAGGAATTTGTTTGTGGCTCATGCAAGGAGGAATATGGCATCCTCAAGAGGCAGGGAAAGACCTTTTATCAACTCAACACCTGTGTGCCTGCACAGTACACTATCTCATAGCAACTGTATAAGAAACTAATACAGTGTGTTTTGATTTTTCTGACAAATTGTAATTTAGAGAGTAACCTGCCCAGAGCTAGTACCTACCTTTAGTAGACACCATTAGGATTAGGACTTAGACCTGCTCAAAATCGAAACCAACATTCCCTCCAAACTAAACAAGACTTTCCTACAATAAAATCATCTTCACAAACCCTAAAGGACAAAAAATGATTGGCTACTAAATTACCAAAAAATGTTTATCAAAAGGAATCACAAAAAGATTTTCTTTAAAAAAGGCGGTATAATCTTTAAGAGATTAGAAGGCAATCTACCCAAAGGACTCTTACATTTGATAATAAAAACAATCAAAAAGAAAAATGATCAAATGACAATTGTGAGTGGGCATTTCATAAAACGAACCCAATAAATATTTAACCTCAATAATCACCAAAATTGCAAATAAAAAACACAAGAAAATATTTCACAAATATCAACTGTGTAAGCTTTTAAAGTTTGGTAAATGAACTCTTTGGTGAAGTAGCAGACCTGCCAACGCTTGTACACTACTAATGGAAACACAATTGGTACAACCACTTTGGAAAAACAATTTGACATTATCTACTAAGGCTGACAATGCACATATCCTATGATCCAGCAAATTTCATTCCTCACAAAAAGAGAATGTGTGTTTGTCTCCTCATGTGTACCAACAGGCATGTAACAGAACTATTCACTACAGCTCTTTTTTTAGCAGTAAGAAACTGTAATCAATCCAAACCATCTACAAAAGAAGGAATATATAAGCCCTGTAGAATACTATGCATTAGCGAAAATGAATGGACTAAAGCAGTAACATAGATGAATTTGGGGACTATAATGTTAATTTAAAAATGCAAGTCACAAAAAATACAAATTTGTGTATGTAAAGTAAAAAATCATAGAAAATCAAAAAATGTAATGGTATACCACAGAAAAGGGAATAATAAGCACAAAATTCACGGTAGAAGCTGCTTCATATTGGAGTATGGAGGGCTTCCACATATCTTCCTAAACTAGGCAGTGGCTGCGCCTGAGTATCTACTGGTTTGTGATCCTTTAACATACATTTTAGAAACATTATTTTGTATCCACGAATTAATTTTTAGAAAGCTCAAAGAATGGACCAGAAGGGCGGGATAAGATACCAGAAGAGCCCAGAGAGCAGAGGGACCTTGCGTTCAGAACTTATCTTTTTGGGCTCCAGCTCTGCTGCCTCAAAGTCATTCTCATTCCAGAAGAAGAGAAATTTTTGGAGATATTTTAAAACAGAATCTAAAACCCTGATTAATCTAAATAAACCACAGTAAATAGGACTCCTCCAATTCTGGATTAAAGAAAAACTATAAAAATTCTGGAATAAATAATTTACAGTAAATGCTTCAGTTTCTTCCTCACCATTTAGTGATTTAAGAAGAAAATGTGTGCTGACATTTTGGCAAAAGAAGAAAAATGTAAGAAGAAAACTTCTGATATTGAGACTGTTTAGCTGCAAAAGCAGAGCCAATTTTCTTACTGTAATGTTCATACCAATTACTTGGCCGTCTTAGTGAAATGAAGAGGCCAACTGGAGTCTGGAGCAGGGCTGAGGAGTTGGCATTTATAACAAGATCCCAGACACCTCTAGTGCCGGTGCTTATGAACATCACTGAGATAGGGACGTTATGAAGATATCTTCTCCAGAGAGGTTTAAAAATACTAATATGGGTGTGTCCACTGGGAATAACATTTTTTACTCACCGAGGTAGAAAAAAGAGTGATGATGTCATTCCTACACTATCAAGAAACTGAATACAGCACAACTACCACCACAAAAGTCAGAGTGCTCAAGTAGGTCTTTGCAAAGAAAAGGTATTTTTGGAAAATGTAAGACTGAAAACTATAGGCACAGCTTTTTTAGGAAGAGTATTAGCACTTTCCCTGTGGAAGGATGGGTTGCTTTTCCAACAGTCCAGCAGGAAAAAACCAAGGCACACATAAACACAGAACATTAAATAAAGCCCAATAATAACAAAGATATGGGTCAGGGTCCAATATAATTAAAGAAGCATCACATTGCTCTACGTAAAATAAGCAAAAATTAAAATTAAAATTTGAGCTTCAAGATAAGCCCAGCATAGTGGCACACCCAGTATTCCTGCGTCTCAGGAGGATGAAGCATAAGGCTCACTTGAGCCCAGCAGCGCAAGACCATCCTGGGCAACACAGTGAGATTCCATCTCATAAAATGAGTAAAAATATTTTAAAAAATACTCTTAAAGTGAAAAGCTTAAAATTACTTCAATAAAAACTGCATCTGATGATTTCCACACATTGTATCTATCTAGGTTTATCTGTAGTAAAATAATATTCCATCTCAAAATAGTATTTTTCACAGAGTACATCACACTTTCATACAACAAGACAAAGTAATTCACTTCTTCCAAGAAGCTTTGTCAATACTACACTTGGGCTCAGGAAGCGTCACAAGTGTAGAGTGAGGTCTCACTTGCTCCTACAACATCACAAACAGTTGTTACTAGTCTCACCCAAGAGATCCTCCTCACAGAAAGCCTCTAAGTGGAAGGCAAGGAAGAGATACCAGTTCCTTCGCCACCCCAATACTTCTTGTCTCAGAAGGAGATTCTGGTCACCCCATAGATGACAGAGTTACAAAGAGCTTAACCCAACAAAGTTCTGCACCTGGTTAAATCAGAATAACTAAACTTGTGACATCAACATAGAATGTTCCTTGCAACATACTAAACCCAAAACATCTAGTTAATCCCCATGCAAACATTACTCACAAAAACCCTTACGCGACATAATTTTATACAACCAGAACAATAATAAAGCCTAAGTCCCAAAAAGTTCCATATTTTAACGGCCTTCTATTGGATAAATTCAAAATATGTACATATACCACACAATTGACATACAGTTCTAGTCTGAACTAACTGGAATTCTAGAGAGATTTTTCAAAAAACAAAATATAGCAGGCACGCCCTTGGCTTTGAAAGACTGACCTTCCCTCCCTCCCAGTTAACACAGGGAAATTTCCTTTTTCATCTACACATTTGAGAAGAACTCGAATGACATCTGAAATATATCCCACTTGCCATCCTACACTGAGTAAGTGAAATAAAAATGGCATTTTGAAAGGAAATTTTTTATATACTACCAGAGACTTAAGCAGATAACCCTAGGAATCCAGATACTAGTCAGAGGCCTTGGTGGTTTGCTTTTTCAAACCTCTCCTCTGCCACACTTGTACAAAATTAGGTATTCAAAAAATACATACAAACATACATAAACGTAGTCTGTAACTATCGTAATCCTAGTCAGGCCTGGAGACTTGAGGAACTGAATCAACAGCAGTATGAATACCAGTTTATCATCAATTATGACATTCATTTAACTAATAATCTTTAATAAAGAATCCAAATATCTAATTGTACTTGACTCACAGAAAAATCAAGTGAAAAAAGCGAAAAAAGGGTGACCCATCGAAAACATAAATTCCTTTTAAAACAACCTAATGAATCCTAAAATGTTCATAAATCTTCTTAAGGACCTAAGAATTAAAAAGTATTCATCATTTAATTTTAAAAAATAGTTCCCTATAGGAAAAATTCATTTTCTTAATATTAAGCAAAGACAGGCGAGTTACTGTAATGTCACGGCTATAAAGGTTTAATTAATAAACACTAACTTTCCACAAATGAAATCGATGCACAGCTGGGTTGTGGTTAGATTATGGGTGACCCACAAAAAAGCTGTGACTCCCACACTTCATGCACCATTGCCTCCACACACCACTGGGCCAGCAGCCCCTCCCTAAGGCTCAGGTCCCTGTGTCAGAGCACAGCCTCAGGTCCGCATCTGCAGCCCGGCTCCCCCGGCCTGCATTAGTACTGCAGGGCGCCCCTCCGAGCATGCACAGCCAACAGGCGAGGCAGGAGGGGTCACCCTGACCAAGACGACTCTCTCCCCTCACACCTAGGAGACCCGGTCCGCTGGATGCCGCCTACAGCTGCAGAAGCATGACAAGGTAGAAGACGCTCCGGGCGCAGCCAAGGGCAGCCCCAGGCCTGGGTGGGGCCGGGCGGGGGCCGCAGGCGCCAAGTGGCCGTGCCAAGCCCCGCCGGCTAGCACCAGGGGAGGCTGCGAGATTGCTGCATTGTGCTGCATCACGGCGAGGGCAAGGCGAGCCATCCATCTTGCCCAAAACGCACCTCCCCGCCCAAATAACCCCCACCGAATCCATTTTTCTCCTCTCTGTCGAAGTAGCCCCCATCCGCCCTCGCCTATCTGCTCTGGGTTTTGGCTGGAAAAATACTGGACAACTGTTCGCGTACTAATATCCCTCTTCATGTGACGGCAACACTCGGCACCTCTCCTAACACAAAAACAAAAGGAAGGCTCCCCCCAAAACGGGGCCGCGGGGGCGGAGGAAGAGTGACTGCGCGCGGCTCCCAGCCCACCTCGCCAGGCAGGCCCGGAGGGTCCCCGCGCGGGTACAAACCTGTTGAGGAGAAGGTGGCAGGAGCTGGCGGGCGCGCGTCCCGCCCAGCCCCGGGAGAGGGGACGGCAGGAGGGGGCGGCAAGCGCGAGGAGCGGGGAACGGGGGCGAGGGCCGCCGCCTCCGGCTCAGCTGCAGCGCGGCGCGGCCGGGACCACGCCTGGCCGCATCCCCAGCACCGTTACGCGCTCCAGCCGGCCCTGTCACCACCGCCCCCGTCTCCCCCGCCCGGCCAGGGGAGGGCACCTTCCTGAAAATATGCGCGCCTGCCGCCCACTGCGCACCCACCTCCGCGCCAGGGGCCGCAGCGCCCGGTCCCAGCGAGGAGGCAGCGGAGGCCGCTCCGCATCACCCAGCACTGACGCGCGCCGGAGACCCGGGCTCCCGCGCCGCCCCGCCCGGCTCTGCAGCCTCCCCGCCCCCACGGGCTCCGCGGGCGCAGGGCAGCGGCGGGCAGCAGTGTCCTTCGGCCCCGGGCCCGCGCCCCTCTCTCCGCCCGCCCGTCGCCGCAGCTGCGGAGCCCGCCCGGGGGGCAGCCCCAGAGAGCTGGCACCTTCCGGCCGCGGGGCCCTACCTACCTCCAGGGATGGGGTGGGGGCGCCGGGGTCCCGTCCTCCTCCCGCTCCTCGGCGGCCGGGCGGGTGGGCCGGGAGGTGACTCCGCGGGGCTGTCCGCGGCTGGGGCCGGGGCTCACAGGACGGGACCGGTGGGCGCTGCTGCGCGGGGCTGCGCTAGCTCCGGCGGGAGAGGCGGCCGAGGGAGGGACTGGAGGAATCCGCAGCCTGCACGGCAACAGCTGCACTGATTCCGGGGGCTGGGCGGGCGCGCGGGGGGCGGGGGAGGAGGGAGGAGAAAGCGGGCCGCCAAGGGGCGAAGGCGGGGAGAGGGAGCGCGCGGCGCGGGCTCGGCCTGCGGGCGCGCGCGCACGCGCCGTCCCTCACGCCCTCCCCGCGTCTCCTCCCACCGCCGCGCCTGGCTCGGGCCCGCAGCCCCGCGACCGCCCACCAGCGCCGGCGCAGCTGGAGAGCGAACCCCGCGCGCGTCCCCGCGCTCCCGAGCCGTGCTCTTCCCGGGCACAGCCCGGACCTCGTCCCCGAGGCTGACGCGGCTGGCCCGGGCGGCTGGGCACCGCTGCCGCCGCGATCTGAGCAGGACAGTGGGGCTTTGTCCCCGCAGCCGGCGAGCGCCAATTTCACGTGTAATTGGAGGCTAATTCGATTATCGCCAGGGAAAAGGGCAGCCTAATTTCCCCGTGACTTGGGCGGCCTCTTTTCACCCGCGATGTTTGCGTGCAGAGCGTGTGGAAGCAGATTTGGGAGCGTCATTCGCCTGGGTGTTTTTAGGTGTGGGTGATGAAGCTTCATAGGTTTAGTCGGGCACGGAGAAAGGAGGACTGGGACCTCTCCGAGGCAAAGCTTGAGCGTTGGAGTGGAGTGGGGGAGTCAGGGTCGGGTCTTGAGCGTTTTATTCTCCTCTTCCCTGACTGCTGTTTCACCCTTTGCTTGGGGCAGCAGACCCTACAAGTGGTTTATCCAACTCCTGCCGCGGTTGCCTACAGCCCAGGCTCAACTTTAACCTGATGCCGGCTGCTGTCCTCTGAGCCCCTGCCCATGGCTTGGGAATTTAAGTTCCCCTCTCCCCATTCTTTGGAAGCAACGCTAGCCCTTTCCACAAGTTTCTGTTGAGTGCTAGGTCCCCTTCCCCACAAACTGCACCACCCCATCGGCCCCCAGACTGTAGAAATTCTGGAACCAACACTACCGGGAAGAAAAGATGGTGATTCACTATGAGCACAAATAGAAACACTCTAGAAAATGGACTGGAGAAACTGACTGCCTGGCCTGTAAAGTAACCCACACGGCACTGGGGGCTTTGAGAAACAAGGGACCTTTCTTGGTGAGAAAAGTCTCTGGGCTTTCTCCCCTAAAGATCTGATCACCTGGATACAGAACACACATACAGGATCGTTAAGTAACTTGAATCATGTCTATCTCAGATCTTCGTACAGAACGGGGCCTGATGGGTTTATATTTTTGTATGTATATTTTAAACGAACATTGTAAAATAAATTTAAATTGTCACAGTAAACTGAAGATGATTCTTCCTTTTGGTGCTTCGCCATCTGTTTGTATGTTTGGACTAATATTTACTTTTGATATATATGTGGAAAAACATTGCAGAAGACAAATAATGTAACATTTTTCCCAGAAGGTTGATCAACATAACCCATAAGATAAACTCCCCAAAGGCAGAATTCTTTGTCCACTGTATAGCAGGCACTTAGGAAGTACTCAAAAAATATTTGTTGAATGAAACTGAACAGAACGACACGGAAGCTGTTGGCCTCCATAGATAACCAAGGAAACACACTAGAAATGAAAGTTGTTTCCCTTTCTTCTGTTTTTTTTTTTTTTTTTTGTCATGACCCCCAGCACATCTCCACCCATAATGTTAATAGAATACCAAAGAGAACGATAGTAATAGGAAATACTTCATTTAAATTTCTCCAAAGGTATTCTGAAATGGTGACTACTAAAATGCTTCCTTTATCACTGATAACGGTCCTTAAATCTTCTTTTAAGGATGACTCACCTCCCATTTCCCCCATTCCACTCCCACTTAAAATTTTAAGACTGCTTTCAAAGGGCAGGGCCACACACAACCTTAGTGTTTCCTCTAGCACCAGTCACCATTCCAAAAGATGTGAAAAGCAAGGATTCACGGTTTCACCCTAAATACCTGCCTCACAATTTCAAATTTTCATCATTTGGTGGAAAAAAAAAAAAATCAACCAGGAGAGCCCAGGCCTCCAATGACCAAAAAGAAACAATTCAAAGAAAGGATTATTGAAGATATCCCTGTGAAAAAATTTAGAAACCATCTAAAACTTTAGTTAGTGATGATGATAATTCAGAATTATTCCCAAATATCGCAAAGGAAATTTTGTTAAAGTTTAAAAAAGTTTATCTTCTCATTAGAATTAATATTGACTTAAAGAAACCTAAAGTTCATCAGTATCATTCAGGTATGTAACATACTACTCTGTTATTTTTAAATTCCTGTGGTAATATATGACTTTTTCTTCCCTAGAAATAGTTCTTTGTTAAAAAGTTTTAGCAGATATAAATTGATATTTTAACTCACTACACTAGTAAGGATAGACTATGTTATAAAGCTGTAACATACAATTCCCCAATCTCACTATAGCATACAGTTCCCCAAATAAGCAATGATTATTATATTGCTTTATAACATCAACTATGGTTCTGGTCCTCTCTGGGAAAGCCAGCTCCGCATTCCAGAATACTTTAATCTTATGGTACCTCCATATCAGTGAGTGTTTCCACAATCTCTGCTGACTTCCACCCACAAATGATACCTGATTCCCTCTCCGTATTTCCTTTGCCAAAGCAAATCACATGGCTACCCCTGAAACCAGATCTTGGTAAACAACAGGATCATCTGCTACAACCTGTTTTATTTAGAAAAAAAGAATTAATCTTTAAGTATTTCCTTATCGAATTAACACAACCTCACCTTCTATTACACTGAAAACAGCCTCAAGCTTTAAAATCAGAAGATGTTGAACACTTGAATAATTTTTTTAATTTTTTAAAATTTTATTTGAGGACTCACACATATTAATTTTGTACTGGGAAATCTTAAATACTTATATGTTTAAACTATTATAATCATGAGTGCTTTTTCAGCACTAATAACATTTACTGCTTTATATAGTAATGAATTCTTTCATTTATTTAAAAAATACCTGTCTTCCACTGTTTTGGGTTCTGAAACAGAATCTTCCATTCTCCTAGGAGAAATAATGAGTCCATAAACAAGTAAAAGATACATATGGTGATAAATCTGAATATAAGGTAATCTAAATATATAGAAGTAATATTTATAAAATGATCACTATAAGTATTCTCAGCTCTCCATGAGGAAATCTCCAAACTTTCTCTGATAATAATGATAATGACCATAAGGAGCAACTATTAAGTGCTTTCTGCTTTTTAAAATGCTTTAACAAGGGTCTAGTATCCAAAGCATGAAAAAAAAAAAAAAAAAAGCATGGCCCAATAACAAAAAATCTGATTCAAAAGTGGGCAAGGACCTACATAAATTTTTCTTTAAAGAATATAAGCAGATGTTCAGTAAGCACATGAAAATATGCTCCACATCATTAGTTATTAGGGAAATGCAAATTAAAACCACAGTGAGATGCTACTTGATACCCATTAGGATAGCTTTTTTTTTTTTTTTTTTAAGAAAAGGAGAAGAGTGAGTGTTGATAAGAATGTGGAGAAATTGGAAGCCTCATACCTTGCTAACGGGAATGTAAAATGGTGCAGCTGCTGTGAGAAAGTCCAGTGGTCTCTAAAGAAGTTTAACATAGAATTACTGTACAAACTAGAAAGTCCATTGCTAGAAACATGTCCACAAGAATTAAAAACAGATATTCAAGGAAACACTTGTACACTTATGTTCTTAGTAGCCCTATTCATAATAGTTAAAAGGTAGAATGTCCATCAAATGGATGACAAAATGTGATATATATATATATATATATATATATATATATATATATATATATTAGAATCCTATTCAGTCATACAGAAGACTGAAGTACTGATATATGCTACAATATGAATGAACTTTGAAAACATTATATTAAGTGAAAGAAGCTACATATGAAAAATCACATATTGTATCTTTTTTTTTTTTTTTTGGTAGTACTGGGAATCAAACCCAAAGCCTCAAGCATGCTAGACAAACACTCTACCACTGAGCTACATTCCCCGCTGCCCCCATCTTTTTAAAATTTTATCTCAAGATGGGGTCTTGCTAAATTGCTCAAAGCTGGCTTGCAAACTTGTGATCCTCTTACTTTTGTCTCCCAAAAATTTTAGACATATGACACTATCCCAGCTGTATGATTTCATTTATGTGACTATCCGGAGTAGCAGATTGGTGCATGCCAGAGACTAGAATAGGCAGGGAATAAAATGGGGGATAATGCTCGTCCAATATCAGTTTTATTTTGAGGTAATGAAAATGTTTCGGAACTAGCTAAAGTGGGTGATTTTACAACATAGTGAATATATGAAGTGTCACTGAATTTTGTTTGCTTGTTTGTTTGTTTGTTCTGGTTTTTTGAGACAGGGTCTCACCATGTGGTTCAAACTGGTCTTGAACTCACTATGTAGCTTAGGCTGACCCCAAGCCCATGGCAGTCCTCTCCCCCAGCCCCCCAAGTGCTGGGATAATAGGCACGGCACCACCATGTCCATCTGAATGTGCATTTTAAAGTAGTTATTTTTCTTTTTCAAGTGAAAAGGGAGTCAAGAGATGGAGGGAAGTGGAAGAGAAAAAAAAATTATGATGTGTTATATACATGTCCCAACTCCCCATGATTAACATAATCATTATGTACTGCAAATGTACTAATAAAAATAAATTACAAAAAATAAAATAATTAATTTTAAAGTGACAGAAATAGTTATTATGTTATATGCATGCCATTTTTATATTTTTAAATGTATTTCAAAACTAAAAATAACTTTCTATTTGTTCCTCATTTAAACATCATTTTTCAACAACTCGCAAGCCATTATATCACATGTAGACAGACTTCTGCATGTTCTTTAAATTTTTCCTACATGCTTCTTTTGAGAAAAGTTTATCACAATTTATCTCTCAAGTATGAGCTAAACTGTTCCACCTGCATGTTTTCAGGACTCGTGATTATAACTATTTCACCACAGAAAAATAAGAGTGTTGGATCTTTACTGTTGGAACCAAATTAAAAAAATTTTTTAAAAGTTTCTAGAGCCGGGAGTTTGGCTCAGCGGCTTAAGCGCCTGCCCTAGCAGGCGCAAGGCTGTGAGTTCAATCCCCGGTGCCGCAAAAAAAAAAAAAAAAAAAAAAAAAAAAA
>RJWM01027821.1:0-26369 GCA_004363535.1 Dasyprocta punctata | reverse complement strand
AAAAAAAAAAAAAAAAGGCTCTCGTTTTCCAAGATTTGTATGTGTGTTGTTTGCCGATGTCCTCCAAGTAAGAGTACAGCCTCTGGCTGTTGATGCTAATTTAGCAACCCTGTAACCCCAGTTTTTCTATGAGCACCACTTAAGTAGAAGCAACATAACCTTCTAAAGCAATACTCTAAAGGGGAAAATATGATTATGACTCATTTCTCTCCACTCAACCACCTGAAACTCAGCAAGAATCAGGAAGCATTTTAAGCAGTCAAACCAGTATCAAATGCCTATGCACTGAAATTCTTTTCTACACTTGACAAGAAAGCATCATGGGTCCTCAAAGTTCTAATTTCAGTTGTCTTGGTTTCCTTACTCAAGCAGTTAGAAATAATGAATCAGAAAAGGAAGAATAAAATACTAAGGGGAGACACACTAATAAACACATAGGAAGCATGGTAGTTGCTGGAAATGAAAACCAGAAGAGAAAAGGAGGTTAAAAACAGTAAAAATTCTAACTATAGTAGTCTGGAACCATTTAGTAAAGACAAATAGTTTGTCTTAAATCCCCTGAAGCCCACAAAGACAATAAAGCACAAAAAGAAATGTTTTATCTAGTGTATTTTCTGAAATATGTATTAACTTCTCAAAAAACAGCTTAAAAAAAAGATAGTTCTCCTGTTAGTAAGGCAAGTTTGTAGAAAATTTCGTTCCACAGTGACACCAGATAAACAACCGAGCAGCACTGGAACAAGCACTGAGGATAAGGATGGGCCAAGAATGCTGCTATGATAAAGCCAGTAACTTTTTACATCCAGGATATAAAAGAAAAAATAACCTAGTTATCAGAAGAAAGAAAATGCAAAGACTTGCACAAGATTCTCACAGCTATTCTCTATCTTGCAAAGAAGGATTTAGGGGATTATTTACACATCACTAGCAGCAACAAGATGGGTTCTGCCTTTAAAGGGGAAAAAAGTATTTCTTCAAACTGAGTGTTACCTGCCCCACTGACAAGAGTTGTTAATTAACTTTACAGGTAATTGTATTCATATACTTATTTGCCTTGGAAATCTAAATTCACCAGTTTACCAATCTGCTATGAATAAGTAAAATGACAACAAAGAGAGCAACTATAGAAACTATCAAACACAGCTCTGCCTTACTCAAAATAAAACTACTCCTTCCAAAAGGCTTTCAAAAAGGGTCTGAATTAATCTGATTCTGCATAAATCAGCTAGTAAGTGACTATTTGACTATTAACCAGTTATCAAGAAACTTGGAGCAGAAATATTTCCCCTCCAGATACTTAAGAAAGCATTATGGGAAAATGTAAAATTTCTGTGGCTACGGTCAAAAAGATAGCTGCAATTCACCTTCCTACAATTAACCAAAGATTTTTAAAATAAGGCATTTATCATCTGGAAGACAGAACATTTTACTTTGACTTCAAATTTTCTATTACAAATCACACCATTTCCCATAAAAATGGATTTTTAACTCTGAAATACAACACAGCTAATAGTGTGCTGTTACTTGGATGTTCCAAGTATAGTTATTCTTAAGCCAGACCAATCTGTAAACATTTACTGTTTGTAGAAGGAATGGGTAGGTGACCTAGTTAGTGGTAAAGGGAACAGAAATGAGCCATGTTTCTGGAAAAGCAAGGTTACATGGCAGTGATTTATTATCATTACCACTGTATACTAGCAGTAATAAACTGGAAAAACAAAATAGATCCTGCAAAAGAATTTACTCCCTGACAAATAAAGGCAATATTAAGAACTCCCTTTGATAATACAAAGAAAGGCACAAGACAAAATTGCAACGGGTCTCACACTAAAAGTACCTGGTTCATCTTTCATTCAGCTTTTACTGAAATTCAACATTCTGAGAGTCTTTGATATGAATTATTTGAAGAAAACCACTTTAAACCATACCCACATAATAATCAGACTCCACAAATCACAGAAACTATTTTTTTCCTAAAATGAGAACAAAATTTTAAACCAGTAAGATTTGTCAGGTCATCAAAGATGACCACCTCTAAAAAATGGAAGTAGTTTAACAACCAAGCTGTCAGGAATAACTGGTAACATACTAGATGTTTTCGCAAAATCATGTGACAAGCTAGGGAAAACATAAGTAATTCATAATTAAAGTACTTTCATACTTTATGGCTCTTAATACAAAGAAACCAAGACAGGTGGCTTGGCTCCCAAGAGATACTTCTTAGCAAACATTTTCAACACACTTTCTGAAAATGACTAAACATGAAAATCTTCCCTAAAGAACAAAAAGAGGCAACAGATTACACCACTGCATGGCTAAAGTTCTAATCAAATAATCTGGGTTAAAACTCTTATTTTAAAATTTCTTCCTCTCCCATTCCTCTTGCAGAGTCAAATAAATCTAAAGACAAAAATTTCTAGAGAAGGCATCACTCTATAATTCTGCCAGTAAAATTTTAAAAACCACCACTTACACAAATAAAAATTAGGACTTTGCCCTAAGTATTTGTGAATACTGAACAAGAGAAATGAATTGGTAGAGAGGCTATTTAAAAAACAAAAAATTAGATGTGTACCTTGGATTGAGGTCTGTGTTTAAATCACAGCACTAAGTACTCAGTGGTTTCTAGGACATCTTATTAAGACCTTCTGAGCAAGGCCATCAACTTGTTTATTTCAGTTGGTATGTGGAGGACTAGTATGTCCAAGTGTTTCTAGAGGTCAAATGTGCAACACATCTTAAAGAATCTCAGAAAGTTTACAAAAAGCCCTCAAGCAAAAAGTAAAACCATCTGAAAGATAGTATTTGATTCTATTTCACTCTCTCTATCCTGCAGAGAATCTCTTTGTCTTATAAACAATCACATTTATTTTTGCTATAGTAGAAGAAAAGTTAAAAAAAAACTAAGCAACTCTATAAGTGATACACATGTTCATGGAAAAGTCCTGGTAGAGTCTGAGGGAAAAACCAAAGCTGCCCAATACAACTGGCTATTGCCTGTCATTTAGTAGAAGGTGTCTTGCCACTGAAATTGGACTCAAAGTGCAATAGAAAAAATTTTAAAAATCAAACCTAGAATTCAACTGTGTATATTGAGATTCAGTTTTATTTATGCTACTAGCTAGGTAAAAAGCATACATATTGTGTCTGTGGTACAGTCAATACATCTGCAACTTTTCTACTTAAATTTTCTATACAAAGTCACTGCAGATTGATATGATCATTGATGGCAAAGGGCTTAGAATAACCAAAAGATATAAAAAAGTTTGCAGTCTTGCCCCAAGATACAAAAACTGAATTTTAAACATGGCATAACATACATGATTTAAACAGTATATGAAAAAAAAGTCACATCAAATCAAGTACAAAAATATCCAAACTACCTATTATTAACTGCAATATTTCCATTATTCTGCACAGTATTTAACATAGAGTTTAGCAGTTTCCAAAATACTCGTTATTTAAGCATTGCCACCTTTGCAGAACAATGAGATATTAGGTAGAGTGACACTGCTTTTAGTGTTAAAAATACAAAACCTTTCCCTACGAATTAATGAAGGAAAAGAAATTCCTCTTCTAGGATTCTTAGTAACCAATCTTGTGCCCAGAATCACAGAAGAATATATCTACTGTTTAACAGGGCAAAAGTACACTTATTGATAAATATTCATTCGATAGGTATAACGAATGTAATTTTAAATGATATTTATTTGTCTGGTAATTTTAAGGAATTTTCAATATACACACAGATTAGTGTTTTGCCTTGGCAAATTAAAACTGAGGTTGCAATACAATGTGAATTGAAATCATCTTCACTAGTTTAACTTGCAAAAAATATTTTGGATAAAAGGTTATAATACATTACTGTTTTTTTAAATACAGAGTAAAGTTGCTCTTAATAATATTAACTCACCCACATGGCACAATATCTTGGAATAAAGTATGTTTGACAATAACAATTTGCACACAAAATAAAATAGGTGAATTAACTTTGAGAACTTCTCTGCTTTTAAAATCAGCAATATTGAATTTATTTTGTTGAATAACATACACACTGATGTTCTGCATAAAAAAAGGCTCTAAGACATTTTAAAGGGTTAAATTTCCCAGCACTGGAATGACTCCTTCATAAATAACTGGTGAAGATTTAGTAAGAATGTGTTCTTCCTCATCTTCAAGCTTTGAGCCATGCCTGAAAAGTTCTAAATAGGAAAAAAAAAAGTTTTAATCCAGTTTCTGTCTGCTAGGAGCAAGGCAGCAAACGCATTTCTCAACCCTTTACAAAAAGATAAAGCAGAACAAAAATGAAATAGATCTTCAGATTATAAACAGGATTGTATTTTATAGTCCACCATCCTGATAATGGTAAGGGGCCCCACAGTGAAAGGCCTCAGTCTAAAGGTTGTGGATCTGCAATAGGCATGGTATGAAGTACTTCATCTAAAAGTTGGAGGGCCCGGTGCAAGTGAATCTCAATCCAGCAAGGTGTTTCTTTGATACTCTGTCTTGGGTAATCAGGTCCCCAGCCTTTCACAAAGCTCATCCTGAGTATGCATAAGCGACGAAGATCATCTACACCAATGCCGGCAGCCGCTGACAGACCTACCAGAAAAAGTTTGGAAAACATCAGAGAGAGAGGGTGATCTCTTTCCATCCTCCCTACATTCTGCTTCGTTTATACTCCTCAGCATATAACTTCTGTCAAAGTGCCAAGAAATAACTGTAGACTTAAACTTTATCAATAAGAACTGAAAACTTTTGGTTAAGGCAGTTTACATTTCTGTGTCTTCTAGCTACCACCAATTATAAATTACCACAATCCACCACCACCCCATCTATTTATCTCTTTAGAGGGGGAGATGAGAGGATAAGAAACAATTTGTTTGTAAGAGGTAGCACACACCTACAGGTTAGGTCTGAGAACCTTACTATCTAAACAGCCTACTTCAAAATAAGACATGACTAATAATGAGACAGTTAATATGTCTGGCTAAGACCTCTTAGATGACCCAGATGATGTCTGCCTCTCAACTTCACAGCATAACAAAGATAATACACAATGGGGGAAATAGATGAGCATTAAAAAACTTAGTACTACTTCTGAATTCTTTAGAAAAAAACATGTTTACAGCATCAAAACTAGCAAATTAATGGTTTAGATGCCCAAATTAAAAAATAAAAACAAAAACTCTAGTGAGTATGTCTTACCTATGTCTAAATTGTAAACTCCTGGACTTAAGGTACAACAGAGACTCTGCTTCTAATTTTCCAGTCAAAACATACAGTCATATAGTCAATCTGCATTAATCAGTATTACCATGAAACTAATGGGAGGAATCTGCATGTACTGTACAGAAACCTGCAGGGCCACTGCAGTTTTCTTAGCCAGTGTGATTTGCTTACCACACTGAAGAGGTTAAGAACAGGGGTTGAATGAATCACTAGTTATGCCTTCAGACGTGGAAGATGGGTGCCACGTGTTTCCATCAAAAAGTTTATAGTCAGGAGTTTAACTCTGCAGTAAAAAATTCCCCATCAGTGTGAAACCTGGCACATAGTTCAATTTTACCCTAAAATTAAAAAAAAGTCTACAAGTTATCAAAATACCACCCTCACTTAGTTTTCTCTCCAAGCTTAGCATTTCTAATTAAAAACAAAACAAAACAAACAAACAAAACAAAACTAGAGAGGCATCCAATTCTAAAATTGAAATACGCTTCCTTAATAGAATCAAGCCAAGTACTTCACTAATTACAACCCACCCTGGTTGGTGAGGCAGGACTTACAATAAGCATCAACAAAAAAGAGGGGGGAGGGGAATGGAACAATACAACATAATAATGGCCCCCTTTATCTCATACTCCTTTTTTGATACAAAAAGAATGCAAACAGGCTTGTATCTTACTTAGGCAAAGGGCAACTATTACAGAAGACAGATTTTTACAAATTCAATTCATCCCCAGTAAGAATTTTAATTTCTATCACTGCTTAAAAGAAGTAATCAACTGAGTGAATCAAGATAAAATGCCACTATTAGACTTTACGGAAAAAATCAAAAGCATACTTACTAATAGCTGGAGCTATTCCACCTACTGATCCAGGACCAGGGATGTTTCCTGCCACGGCTGCTGCTTGGGCAGCTGCTGCAGCTTGTGCAGTGGCTGCCTGCTGCTGCATCTGTCGATGACACTGACGCAAATCAAAGACCTTTTAAAAAAAAAAAGGTGTACATTTAATGCTATGAGTCCATTAGGAAAGACTACATACACTAAAAATCAATGTGCAATTTACTGAAAACTCACAACTTTATTAAAAATTTCAAATTTCTATGTAGACTGTAACTGGTATAAAACTAATTAGGAAAGGTGGCCTGGAGCTCACCAAGAGGTACATTTCATCATCAGGGTGACTCTGGCTGCGACATGACTCTACATCCTTTACGTAGTTCAGTGTGGGTCAGCAGTCACTGTGCTAGTAAAAAACCACCCATCTATGGCAAATGCACAGTGAAGAAATCTTACCATCCTTTCATAACCAAACTGCTGAGTTTCTTTAGGCTACAGTTGATGATTTGGCCACCTGACCAACATCTTTTCTTACCATTCTTTTATCATTCCTGCTGTTTGAAAGAGTGTAACAAATGGCACTGTCATTATATAAGAAAACATTTACATTTTTTAGTGATGTGTACTTAGGTACCTAGTTACAGAATAACAAGATTACCAATGCTTGTCTTCAAATGCTCCAGAGAAGAGAAGAAAAGGATAGATCAAGCAAATATAAAATCTTACACTACTTCATTTAAGTGAAAGGCATATGGGATTTTGTTAAACAAGTTTCTGACTACTTTTCTGAATATTTGAAAATGTTCATAATTTTAAAAGAAAAAAAATCCAGCTTTATTCCATCACTGGTATCTGCTAATTGTATGGGTTAAGTTTCTTAAAACTCTCTGGGGCCTTAATTGTCTCATGTATAAATTGAGAATGCTAAGTATACATATTTTCTTAGGGTTACTGTAAACTTAGCATAGTACACAGAAAGCTGTCAGTAAGTGTTACTTAATTTGGCTTTGGCCTCCTTTTTTTTTTTTTTTTTTTGGTCTTTTTGAGACAGGGTCTCACTATGCAGTTCAGGCTGGCCTTGAGCTCACTTTGTAGCCCAGGCTGGTCTCACACTCCCATGGATCCTCCTGCCTCAACCTTCCAAGTGCTGGGATTACAGGTGTGCTCCACCACGCCCGGCTTGTAGCCATTTTTCTTTCAAGATGAATTGGTCAGTAATTTCAATGTTCTTTATCAAGCAAGCCACGCACTGGGAATAGTAAGGAAAGGGTTGATATCACTTCTACTTCTATCCTTGTGAAAGTACTAGAATGTTTTCTTAATAAGCAACAAACAATGGATAATCACATCACCGTTTGTTCTGAGAAAAATCCATTTTCCTAAAATATATTTGCTTACATTTACATTTTAAAAAAAAAAAGCACCAGATGATTACACAAAAAAAGAGCAGTCACCTGCAAAAGTTCTAGGAAAAAAGGACGAGGAGAATAGAAACATGACCTCTCAGTCACTAGGTTAAGCAGGTATCATCTAACACAGCACAAAGAAGGGGTACTTGAAAAGTTCAATGTCTCTACAGGCACTTTTTCTTAAAAGAAAGACAGTGATACACTTTGCTTTTGATCACAGCAAAACTGAGCAGAAAGTACAAAATACAGAGTCCCTGCTCTCACATAATCTCTTCGAAAGATCAAAATCTCCACACCACTGTTGTACATTTGTCACAATCAATAAAAGATGCACTGAGCTGGGCGTGGTGGCGCACGCCTTTAATCCCAGCACTCGGGAGGGTGAGGTAGGTGGAATATTGTGAGTTCGAGGCCGGCTTGGGCTACAATGCGAGCGCAAGGCCGGCCTGAGCTTCATAGTGCGACCCTGTCTCAAAAAACCAGAGCCGGAAGTTTGGCTCAGCAGCTTACGCGCCTGCCTGACAGGTACGAGGTTGTGAGTTCCAATCCCCGAAGAGCAATGACTCTTGTTTTTTTTTAAAAAATAAAAGATGCACTGATACATCATTATCACTTGAAGTCAACAGTTCACATTAGGGGTTAATCTTTAGTGTTGTACATTCTGCATGTTTGCACAAATTTATAATGACATGTATCCAACACATACTTCATATAGAATATTAAAAATTATGTGTTATGTCTATTCATTGCTCCCTCCCCACTAAGCTATAATAACCCACTCAGCTTCTGTCTCTGTAGTTCACACATTTCCAAAGTATATAGAGTTGGGATCATATAGTAAGCAGCCTTTTCAGATAAGCATCTTTCACCTAATAATACACATTTAAGCTTTCCTTTATATTTTTTCGTGATAGCTCACTTCTTTTTAACACTGAATAATATCACACTGTTTGACGTATTACAGTTTGTCCATTCACTTAAGGAAGAATATCTTTGTTGCTTTCAAATTTTGGCACTGATGAATAAAGCTGCTATAAACATCTACATGCCAAGTTTCTATGTGGGACTAAGTTTTCAATTCATCTGAGTAAATGCCAGGGAATTTGAACTGCTAGATTGTGTATAAGAGTACATTTAGTTTTATCAGAAACTGCCAAACTATCTACCAAAATGGCTATACCATTTCCATTTTCACCAGCAATGAATGAGAGCTCCACATCCTTGCCAGCATTTGGTATTACCCAGGTATTCTATTTTGGCCATTCTAATAGGTAAGTTTGTAGTGGTATCTCCTTAATCATACATGTTAAACCCATTTTCAGATGCTTGCTAGCCATCTGTGTGTCTTTTTTTACTGAAGTCTGATCAAGTATTTTGCCATTTTTAAATCAAGTTGTTTCCCTATTATTAACTTTTAAATTTATGTATATTTTCGGCAACCTCTGAGAAATAAGTTTCTTCCTGTCTGTGGCTTGTCTTCTCATTCTCATGACAGCCTTTCACAGAAACTAATTTTAATACAGTTCAATCTTTTTCTTGACTCATGCCTTTGATGTACCTAAAATGTCATTACTAAGGTCATCTAGGTTTTCCCCTGCTAGCCTCTACAAGTTTTAGTGTTGTGTTTCACATTTAGATCTATACAACCCCCCATTTTTTTGTTTTTAACTATAGTTAGCTAAATATGGTATATAAGTAATCTCATCTGGGAGTAGAGTATAAATCTTCAAGGTTCAAATATGCTTAACATTCTCTCACAATGAATCATAACAGCCAAGTAACTGTCACATATGCACACAATACAATTATCTTGTAAATATGTTGTTTTAGCATGAATCTATGGTAACACCTGCAATATGTAACAGGTAACCATGAAAATGAAATTTGATAATTTTTATGTGAAAATGTAGTAAAAATTATTTACTAGGCACCTCAGCAAACATTCACAGATTATTTACATTACTACAACATTCAAACCAGAAGATTTAAAATTATTCAAATAAGCTCACCTATGTTGAGACCTGGGTTGCCTCATTTCACACCATAATTTATACATGATACATGACAGATTTCATTCCTTATCCTGGATGGTAAAATTAAGTCTATTACTAAAACAGTACCATCTTCCTTTCAGAATTTAACTAAGTTATTGATGAAACAATTCAAAGTAACCAAAGACTTTAAATATTCTTTTTGCTCAGATCCAAAATACATTTCTAAGCACCACTTATAAGCTAATCAACAATCTGACCCTGCTTTCATTTATCTGTCTCCTGTAGCTACTCATATAGGTTTATTACAAACTTATTAATAGAGGTGGGTGTCTTACAACGATCACTGTCAATATCCTCAGGATATACTCTTTCAATAAGAAGTCAAATTTTAGCATTTTTCTTTCATAAGGCTTAACTGCAAATACTGAACATTAGGAAACAGTAATTTAGAAGGACAAATACATGGTGTTGCTAGTATATATGTACCTGAACATAAAAAATGCTTGTCAAGTTACCTGACCTACAGTAAAAGAACAGTATGTGGAAACTGGAAATAAATTTAAGTGGGGCTCATAATACCCTTTAACGTTCCCCAGTACTTCCACCTGAAAGCACTCTGTCTCCTTCCCTTAACTCATACATAGTTCTGAAACTAACCTGATTGTATCAGAGAAATGCAAATCACTATAATTAGATTTTTTCACATCCACTATGATGGGTTTTAAAAAAAGAGCAAATGTTGAAAACATAGAGAAATTTGAATCCTCATACACTACTAGTTGGAATATAAAATGGTGTAGTCATTTTGGAAAAGTCTAGCAGATTCTCAGAAAGTTACACATAGCATTACCTTGTGATCTGGCAGTTCCGCTATTAGATATACACCCCAGAGAAATGAAAATACATAACATAAATACCTGCACATGAATGTTCACAGCAAGATCATTCATAATATAGCCAAAAGTAGAAATCTGTATCTCCATCAACTGATGGATAAACAAAAAGTGGACTGTGAAATATTATTCAGCCATAAAAAGAAATGATGTACTATACATCTTACATGGATGAAGTTTGGAACTTTATGCTTAGTAAAAGAACCAAGTTACAAAAGACTACATTATATGAATTCATTTATATGAAATGTCCCCAACAGGCAAATACATAGAAAGTAGATTAGTGGCTGTCTAGAACTTCGTGGAATACTGCCTGGAGGTGACGGCTAAGGAATTGGGGTTTCTTTCTGCAACAATAAAGTGTTTTAAAATTGAGTGTAGAGATGGTTGCATTCTTCTATCAATACACTACAAAATAATGAGCTGTACATTTTAAATGGGTAATTTGTATGGCATGTGAATGATGTATCTCCATCAAGCTGCTGAAAACCAGAATTCTCAGTCAAGCAACACAAAACAAAACAGTGGGAAAGTGAAGGAAGAGGGTGTAAAAATGATCAAGATTTGATATGTATGTGTACCAATTACCTAAGGTGAATGTAATTACTATGTTGCAAATATCATGCTATTTTTTAAAAAAAAGAATTCACTTTTGAAAGTAAAAAGAGCAAGGCATGTAAAGAGAAGTCAGATGCTTTATTCAAGCTTATAAAATGCCACTTCATTACATCAGATTTTTATGAATATAAAATGACTATATCACGAGGGGGAAAAACTCAGCATCTAAGGAAAAACAAACAAAAACCCTAAATTCTAGCTTCTTGGCTTGTAAAATGAAATCATGATTCTCCAAATCTGTTTTCCTCATTGTAGTGAAAAAGAGAAATGTGTGTGTGTCTATCGTCAATGTGGGGCAGTACTCCTTCTAGGGGTTCACATTACTTGTATACTATTCATCCCAGTACACTATCATCCATGGTGAGACTCTATCTGGCAAACTAAACAATAATTTACATATCATGCTAGGTATGGTGGTGCACGCCTATAATCCCAGAACTTGAGAGGTTACGCAGGAGGATTGCTGTGAGTTGGAGGCCAGCCTGGCTACAAAGTGAGTTCAAGGCCAAACTGAATTACATAGTGAAATCCTGTCTCAAAAAGACAAAAAGAAAGAAAAAAAATTTACATATCCTTTAGTTACTGATGCCTCCCAAAAATTAATAAAGAAAATGTCAATGGTCGGACTTAAGGTACACTTACATCTGTCTCTTTGGCTAACAAGATTCTTATCAGCAATACAGTTGGTGAAAGTTTTTAAATCCCAGTTTTTTACAAAATTATGAGATACTTTTTATTCCAAATATCTTGTCCCACAAGACATTTATCTACTGCTCATGAAAAAGCACAAGATCACTATAAAATCTGCCCATGACAGTGGTTTATGTAGTAATGACTTGCCACATACCTTGGAGCTTTTTGACTGTTTTTTTTTTTTTTTTTTTTTTTGTGGCACTGTGATTGAACTCACAACCTCATGCCTGCCAGACAGGCGCTTAAGCTACTGAGCCAAACTCCCAGCCCTCCTTGGAGCTTTTTGATAGCCATTTTACCAAAACAGAGATGTTATATTTATTTGAGCATCCAAGAAATGTTATGCAAGACTACACATTATTTAAAGTCATCTGTTTTAAATATCACTCCGCATTTCATATACACTATTGTCACATAGTATACATACAATACTAGATAGTACCCTATCCATTTACTTCTAATTATGCAAGTAATCCAGAGATATCCAATCAAAATGTATGACTGGGTATACATAATCATCATCTCTCTAGACTTCAGATACATACAATAGAAAAACTTAAAAACAGATATCCTTTCCAGGCCAGTAATGAAACTCAGCTCAAGTACAAGTGACTGGGAATAGCCAAAATAAACTTGAAAAAAGAACTCACATTTCCTTTTTTCCAAACCTACCATGAATCTACAGTATCTGAGAAATAAAGATATATTTTTTTTAAAAAAAGACAAATGAAGGTACATTACGTACAGGCACAAATTCCATATGATGGATGTGATCACTGTATACACCTAAATTGTATCAATAAACTTAATCACATTTATAAAAAAAGGACAGACATCTAGATCAATGAAATGGAATTGACAGTCCAGAAATAAACCTTTACACTTATAGCCTAATAATTACAAACTGATTTTTCATTCATGACCTTGGATTAGGCAATGATTTCTGAGATAACAAAACAAAAGCAACCAAAGATAGGACAGAAAAATTGCACTACATCAAATATTTAAAAAATTCATGCTGCAAATCACATTATTGAGAAAGTAGAAGGATTTCTTTTTCTACTTGCACTCTTGCCATCCATCAAGAGAAAAAATATTCTGGTAGTAATTCTGGTATGCTGCTCCTTTAGACCAAAAGAGAGACATAAGCCTGATGATGAGCCTAGAACATCAGTTCCAAACTGGACCACAAACTGTTGAATTCCTGAGGGCCTAGAGGAGGGAAGATCCATAATACAGAAAAACCACAGTCCTTCAGCCACAGCTTTCCAAATCACCCCTCAGTCTCACTAATATGGCTTTGATTTGCAGTTTTTTCATTAAGGTGAGAACACTACACAGTCTCAAAAGCTTCTTGATACAGCCACAGAGATTTAAAATTTCCTCTGAACCTCTACTGGGGATTTAATATCAATGGAGAGAAAATGACAGGAATACAGAAGTGAATCTCCTTGTGGCTTTGAAATTAGAACGACGTGATCTGAGCAAAACTCACACATCACTCCCACGTGCAAGCCTTTTAACAGCCAGTGATCAATTTGTCACATTCAGTGATGTTAGAGACAACCTGGGGGGTGACAACCTGAGAAGAATCCTTAGCCCATGACAGACATGCAATATGACTGAGAAAAAGAACTATGGTGTTTTAAGTCACCAGTATTTTATAGTTGCTACTACCTTATAACCTAAATTGACCATAACATCCCAACTCACTATAATGCAACAACATTTTGAAAACTAGGGAAAAGGTGAGTCTATCTTGCATGTGGAAAAGATGTGAACTACTGGTGGTGAGAGGAAGAATTGTAGTAAAGAACTAAAATGGATCCCAGAGTCCCATCTCCTCACAATTCACACTTGAATGGGGTTTGGCTCTACCAGTACCTCTTAAAAAAAAAAAGAAAGAAAGAAAGAAAGAAAGAAAGAAAGAAAGAAAGAAAGAAAGAAAGACAGACAGACAGACAGACGCTGAAAAAGTGATGGGATGATGCTCATGAGATTTGATTCGTTTAAAAAAGAAAAAGAGTGGCTTCTTTCTTGTTCACTGTGTCTTATTCTAAAGTGAAGCTTCTAGCCGGGCGTGGTGGCATACACCCTTAATCTCAGCACTCGAGAGGCTGAGGTAGATGGACTATTGTGAGTTGGAGGCTGGCTTGGGCTACAACATGAGCAAGGCCAGTCTGAACTACATAGTGCAACCCTGCCTCAAAAATAGGGCCAGGAGGTTGGCTCAGTGGCTTAAGCACTTGCTTGGCAGGCATGAGGATGTGAGTTCGATCACTGGTACCGACATAAATAAATAAATAAAGGAAGGAAGGAAGGAAGGAAGGAAGTGAACCTTCTGATCTGGAGAAAGTCAGTCACTTAGCCAGTGCTAAGCAGCACTATGGAAAGGCTCACATGGCATGGGATTAATTTTTCTGGTTTATATCAGAGAATACCTGAGGCTTATCAACAGTCATGTGAATGAGGTTGGAAATGTATCTTTTGAGCCCTGCCATAAGCCACGCTAGTAAACTTCAAAGAAGATGCTCTTCCATTTGGGCTCTGAAATGACTTCAGTCCTGGCTGATACCTTTGCAGCAGTCTTGTGAGAGCTCTTGACCTAGAAACACCCAGCTAAGATACCTCCATTTGTGACCCAAAGAAATCATGAAATAATGAAAGTTTATTAAAACAAAAAAATGTATTGATAAGAAAGAAAGGGGGAGAGAGGAGGAACGAAGAAAGGAGGAGGAAGGAGGAAGGAAAGAATGGAACGAAGCATTTGCAAATCATGTATCAGATGAGACCAGTACTCAGTATACATAAAGAACTCTTAGAACTTAATAATAAAAAGAACTTAATTTTATAACAACAAAGATCTAGCCAAACACTTCTCCAAAACTATACAGTCAACAACACATGAAGAGATATTATGCAACATTATTAGGGATATGTTAATCAAAACCACAATGAAATACAACTTTACATCCCTTAGGATAGCTAAATTAAAAAGGAAGATAACACATGTTTAGGAGAACATAGACAAACTGAAACCTTCTTATGTTGCTGGTAGGAATATAAAATGTCATGGCCATTCTGGGAAACACTTGGGCAGTTCTTCAGAAAACTTAAAGGTCAAATTACTTTATGATAAAACAATTCTACTCCTACGTATATGTCCAAGAAAATGAAAACACACATTTATTCAAAAGCCTATTCACAAATGTGCACAGTAGTATTATTCAGAGTAGTCAAAAAGTGGAAACAATCCATATGTCTATCAATGGATGATACAGACTAAAGAAAATGGTACTAGGAATACCTAGTTCAGAAACAGGGTATAAGACAATTATTCAACCCTCTGAGGACAACGACTAGCAACAGCGAAGCTTACTGGATTTTACAAGCAGGCACCTACTCTTAAATCAACTGCTAATAAAATACTTTAATAGCCAATCCAGAAATATACCAAAGACAAAAAATACTTGCCCATAGCAGGGTTAAGTATCAGAAACTGACACAATGGGATTTAGACCCTGAGCATACCTGGGAAATGAAACTCAAATTCCTCAAGAGACAAGTCCCCCTACCTCCAAATTACAAGATTTGGTTCTGAAAAGTAGATCCAAGATGCCAGGTAAAATTGTGCAATAGGGAGAGGAAATGACAGAGAGGAAAAAAAAATAAAAATGAAATTAATTCTCTCAAAATACACTTGCCAACAAATAACAAAATGGACTACAAAACCTATGAGAAAGTCAATGCCACTGAAAAAAATACCAAAGCACAATAACCAAACTAAAAGTCTTTGTCGAAAAATTGGAAAATACAAATAATTTTCACCTCTCAAAAATAATTCTTGGTAAGACTTTCACATACCATTCTAGACTGATGTATATATACACAAATATCTATGACATGATTTAACAAAAATACAATCACAATGTCTTAAGAACCAACTTTTCTATACCATTAGGATCTTACCAATAAATATTATTTAACAAAAATACAATCACAAGGTCTTAAGAACCAACTTTTCTATACCATTAGGATCTTACCAATAAATACAACTTTGTATTTTGTTTTATTCTATTCCATTACTCTATCACACCAAAACTATAAATTTTAACAGCAATTACTGTTAATTTTGCTAGGTGTAAACAGCACTGTGATTATGTTTTTCAAAAATTTTTCTGGATCAGATATTCATGGCTGCAGCATTTTATGAGCAAACTAACATGCTGAAATTGCTTTTAAATTGCCACTGGTGGGCTAGGGATTTAGTACAGTGGTTTAAGTACCTGCCTGGCAAGCACAAGGTCAATCCCCAGTACCAAAAAATAAAAAATAAAAAATAAATAAATTGCTGCTGGAAAAAGAAGTGTGGGGAGAAACAAATTAAAAATAAAATGCTAATTGCTGAAATTAGATGATGGGTATAAGAGATCTTTTTTTCCTATTCTTGGTATTGAAATCTTCATACAAAAAAATAAAACAATCTCTTTGAACTGAACTGTAACTGAACATGACATAGTGGGTTTGCCACTACAGGGCAATAAAGCAATTTCATTTTTATAAGTACTATTTGGTCGTATTATTTATATTTTAAGCAACTTCTTAGGAACAGACAATTCTTAGGAAAAATTTCATTCCACTAATGTAACAAGGAAGATGTTTGGAATGATTGAAAAAATACAAAAATAATAATGAAAAATACTGCAGCCTTCTCAGTATCTTAATTTGAAAAATTATTAAATTTAGAATTCCCATCCACAAAATCTTAAACATCAGTTAAGATGAAATTTTCCAGTCTGATTCTTAGAAATTTTATGTCAAATGAATGTAAGCTTGGAGATTTCACTTGGTATTCTCAAAGTCTATGTACTAACTCAGAACATTTAACAATCTGATAAAACAACACTCGGGCAAAAAGGCAACCACAATCTAGGTAACTGATCATATCAGCACATGCCCTGAAAAAAATCTGTTTTATGCTCATAAAAAACACTTTTTATTATGAATTAACATAAGGCATTTTTCTATTCCTTTCACCTTCATCTCAATTCTTTAACAAAGTTTTTTAAAGTCTGAACTATTTAGATAAAATTGCAACTAACCTTTATATATGCACTTGGGTAGATTTTATGAACAGCATCTCCAGGTGCACGTCCAGCTTCTCTGTCTAAGTAGTAACTCTGTACAAAGACCGCATGGTCACTAAGGCACCTGACCCAAACATCACCTTCACCTTTACATTCCAGCTGCACACCTTTGCCTATGTGCAACCTTAGGAAGACAAACAGAATTACATTTCATCTTAGGTATTTACAAGTAAGTTTTAGTTCAAGTTATATTACAGATTCAATATTGAAAATTAAAAATACAGACAGAACAATGTAACATCATGCCCCAAAGACAGTCATTGTTAACATTTTATATTTCCTTCTTTCTTTTCCTATTCACAAACAATAATGATGAACACATTAGTGATTACTATGTGTCAGGAGCACTTAAAATGAATTCTCATTTAGCCCTCACTACTCATCCAGGTTAAGTTCTATAATTTCTATTACGAGGAAACTAAGGCTTATAAACATGTCCAAATCAACCCTCAATAGCAACACGTAACTACTTAAATTTTAAATCAGTGATGCAACAAGTCATATTTTAGATCGTCAAAAGCTACATGCAATTAATGGTTACTGAATCAAACAGCACAGATGTAAATCATTCCTTCTCACAGAAAATTCTACTAGCAAGCAGTGGCATAGAAAGTAATTTACCGAAGTCACATATCAAGTAAAAGAATCAAGACTGTATGCGTATACACACACACACATTCTTAAACAATTAAGATCATACATTAGCTAAAGTGTTTTTCAGTAATATGTCATCTTAAACATTTCCATTTTGTAACATAAACTTTTCATTAATGTTTTAATTATATAAAACTGAAATTTTATCATAATTTACATTAATTTCCCCTCTGCCAATTTTTCAACATCACAAATAACTTTCAAAACCATCTGCCCTCATGCTACATTATTTTCTCAATAGATTTGTAGAAATAATTATCGGAGAAAATAAAACCTAGTTTCCAACTGGATTCCAAAAGGTCTAACAACTATTCAAACATAGAAACATCATTATTTTAGCACTATATATTAAGCATCCATTTAAAATAAAATAGAATGCTTACAAATTTTAAGATGATCTTTATTACTTTATCTGTATTTATCAACTCTTGATGCACATGGGAAAATAAAAGTCTCAAATAAAAGACAATGTACTATGCTCAACTTTTAAAATAACTAATGATACTATACCTTGCTCTCTCAATGGCTTCTGTCCTGTGGACATTGGAGAGTTGACCCAAGCAAAAGCGATCTCCTCCAGAAGGATCCACGTATCCATCAACAGTTACGATAGGGCAGCTTGAAGGAACCTTAAATGTCTCTCCTACCTGAACATCCATTTCAAAGTAAGCAATGGAACACCAATACTCAGGAGCTGTAAGAAATAAATGAAAAAGAAAAAACCACCCAGGTAAGAAAGATACGAGGTCTTCACTTTCACTCCACAAGACAAAGTTTTTCCGAAGAGAAAGGATGACAGAAGGGGAAAGGTAAATGAAACACTCAAGAGAATTGGACTAAAATAATGCGTTAAACAGCAGGAATTTCTGCCTTGTATTTTCCAGCTCGGTACTGAGGACCATTTGGCAATTTGGTTCTCATGTCAAAGGACCAAATCAACTAAGAATTTAAAGAACACAAGCAAGTCAGGCACTGTGGTGCATGCCTGTAATCTCAGCACTCTGTAAGTCTGATAAAGGAGGATTGAGAGCTTGAACCTAACCTGGATACCTTACAATTAAAATAAAATTTTACAAAAGGATGGGGATGTAACTCAACGTGAAGGCCCTGGGTTCACAGTGCCACCACCAAAAAAAAAAAAAAAAAAAAAAAAAAAAAAAAAAAATTTTTTCACTATGATGTTTTATTTGTGTATATTTTCCTATGTAGTCTGACTTTGATTTCCTAAAAACACACTAACCCCAAGATGTATTCCAGAGAAGTGCTCACGAAAAACATTAATCTGTGATTTATTTTTATAGATTTGTAACTGAAAGTACACAAGCAAGTCAGTCATCACAATCCTGAATCAAGGTTAATTACACTCTACAATATTTCTACACTGAGATTCTCTATTGTCTTATGGGTGAAAGGTCATATCATACATCTCAAGGGATATTTTTAGTAAAGTCAATTCCTGTTACTACTATAATTTTAACTTTAAAAGTACATTTAGTGTATTCATTTGAACAAGAAGTGATTTAGAATAATTTTAAATGACTGGAAAAAAGAGGCAGTACTTAGTTTGGATGGCAAATATAGCCAATTAACTACTTCTGAGATCATTTGAACACAGTGAGCCCATATAGATGAAAATTGCTTGGTTTTCCTTTTTTTAGTTCATGTAACAGGTATCTACAGAACATCTAGTTGTCATCTAGACACTGTATGCACAAATGTAAATAAAACAGATAAAGTCACTACTCAAGGAGGTGCAGGGACAGACAAGTAAACAAGATAACTTAGGTAATGATAAATAATGTGAGGAGTATTTTCAAAAAGAAGAAAGAAAATTATTAAAACAAAAGATGCCTGAAAGAACATTTCAGCCTGGATGGTAGGGAATTATCCTATCTGAAACATTAAGACCTAAATTCTTGTATGTATGTAAAGACTACGGAAAGAAGATTTCAGAGAAAAACAAAAGCAAAAAAAGAGACACAGAGAAACAGAGGGAGGAGAGAGGAAGAGAGGGTACAAAAGTAAAGAAAAACAGAGAAAGACTGAGTGAGCGCAACCAGTGTCATTCATTAGAAAATGAAAGGGGAGTGGTACGGTTTGTCTGTAGGTTTACCTGTACCTCAATGTGTTTATTCTAAACTAGAATTTTAAACAATAAAATTTTCAACCATCTAAAAACATATTTGTTGAGGTCCCTGCTATCCCCGCTTCTGGGTATTTTCCCAGAAGAACTGAAAACATCATACTGCAGTGACATATGTGCACCCATTTTTATAGCAGCACAATTTTTAATAACCAAACCTTGGAAACAACCCAAATGCCCATCAACTGAGGAACGGATAAAAAAGATACGGTATTTTTATAAAATGGAGTACTACTCAGCTATAAAGAAGGAGCACATGGAGGCTTTTATAGGTAAATAGATGAGACCTGAGACCATACTCTTAAGTGAAATAAATCAGACTTACATGTGTAAATACCATATTGTCTCCATAGTATAAGAAACTGAACGAGTAAATAAGATACAAAATCTACAACAGATATTGTGAAAGGGTAAGAAATTGCTCAAAGGGGAAAAATAACCAGATAGGGGAAAGGAAAAAAGGGAAAAGTAAAAATAAATCTGTTTATACATACATAAAATAGCTAAGATGATTATACTACTAATTCTATTAGTTCCTAAAAAAGAACAATTAATACTCATACGATTATATCAATTTTGCATGTCTGTATCTGCTAATCTAAGCAATTCTCTTGAAGGTAACAATATGCAATATTATAACCAATGTTAAATTCCTATCATCTACAAGGCAGAAGGCATCACCATCCCTGACTTGAAATTACACTATAAAGCTACAGTGACAAAATCAGCACAGTACTGGCAAAAAAAAACAGACCTGAGGATCAATGGAACAGATTAGAAGATGCAGACACAACTACAAAGACACTTAGCCATCTTATCTTTGACAAAGGGGCTAAACATGTTCTCTGGAAGAAAGACAGCCTCTTTAATAAATGGTGCTGGAGAAACTGGCTTTCCACATGCTGAAGACTGAAACTAGACCAATGCTTACCACCATACACTACAGTAAAGCCAAAATGGATCAAAGATTTAAATATTAAAATAGAAACACTAAATCTACTGGAAGACAAGGTAGGTAGAAATCTTGAAGACATAAGGGTAGGCAAAGAGTTCATGAAAAAAAGGCAAACTGCACAGGAAGTACTTCAAAGAATCAACAACTGGCACCTCATTTTCTTAAAAAGTTTTTGTACTTCAAAAGAAATCACCAATAAAGTGAAAAGAAAATCTACAGAATGGGAAAGAATTTTAGGCAGCTGTGCCTCACATAAAGGACTTATATCTAGAACATATAAAGAACTGAAAAACATCAGGCCCCCTCAATGCAAAGACCCAATCCAAAAATGGGCATCTTAGATGAACACACACTTCTCAGATGAAGAAATGCAAATGACAAATAAATATACGAAGATATGTTCAACATCACTTGTCATTTGAGAAATACAAATTAAAACAACACTGAGATTCTATCTTACTCCAGAAAGAATGGTTGCCATCAAGAAATCAACTGATAACAAATGTTGGAGGGGCTGTGGGGAAAAAGGAACACTTCTCCACTGCTGGTGGGAGTGCACACTGGTGCAACCACTGTGGAAATCAGTGTGGAGATTCCTCAAAAATCTAGGATTGGAAGTCCCATTCAATCCAGTTATTCCCTTTATGGGTATGTTACCAGAAAAATTGAAAATGTCATGCCACAGCGATATATGTGCACCCATGTTTATAGCAGCACAATTTATAATAGCTAAATCTTGGGAAACAACCCAAATGCCCATCAACCGCAGAATGGATAAAAAAGATGTGGTATTTTAATACAGAGGAGTATTACTCAGCTACAAAAAAGGATAATCTTGAGGCTTTTATAGGTACATGGAGGCAACTTGAGACCATACTTACAAGTGAAATAAATCAAACTCACATTTATAAATATCGTACTATCTCCCTAGTATAAAAAAATAAAAAATAAAAGGCTGAAAGAGTAATAAGATCCAAAATGTACAATAGATGTTGTAATAATGAAAGGGAAAGAATGTGATAAAAAGGAAAGAACAACTGGGATAGGGGAAAAGAGAAAAGAAAGGAAAAGATTATATGTATGTATGTTGGTAAACATATTTAAAGGTATTTATGTATATGTATGCAAGATAAATAACTATACTATCAACCTCTGGTAGTTCATCAAAAAGACCAGTGTGCGCTGTCACTGATAAGATTATTTTTATGCCTAGATCTTATATCCTGAACAACTACTTCTAAGATAACAATATGCAATATATTAACTAGTGTTAATTTCCTTTTTTTTGAAATTCGGTATCATTTCTACCCTTTTATTTTTTAAAATGATAAAAAAATTCCTATCATCTTTTTTTTGAAAGCCTATATTGTTATTGTTTTGGGTTTTTTGTTCCTATGCTTGTTGCTTGTATGTCTCCAGTTCTTTTGTTTCTTTCTTTTCTGTTTTCTTCCTCTTTAAAATAAAATAAAATACATAAATAAAGATATCTGAATGATTTTTTTTTTTTTTTTTTTTTGGTACCGAGGATGGAACTCAGGACCTCACACTTGCCAGGCAGGTGCTTATGTCACTGAGCTAAAATCCTGACTTCTTTGAACGATTTTTTAAAATCATTTCAATCTCTTCAAGAAATTTCTACATACAGTATGACAAAAATTTATTTTAATTATACTTTCTTCTTATAAAAGTAAGTCATTGTATTCTGGTGTATGTTCCATGTCAGGGCAAAGTTCCAAGTTCCCTTAGAAGTGAAGTACAACTCACTTTGGCTACATGAGGTAGCCAATGCTATGTAATTGTAAATATTTCAGCCCAATTTTAAAAAGAGATAATAGAATAGAGCGGGCAAATTTTTTTCCCATTTTGCAGGTTGTCTTCTGACTCTGTTGGATGTTTCTTTTGCTGTGCAAAAGGTTTTTAATTTGATATGACCCTATTTGTTGATTCTCAGTATTATTTCCTATATAAACAGGATTCTGTTCAAAAAGCCCTTGCTTACATCTATGACTTTAAGAGTTTTACCAATCTTCCAGGAATGTTAAACTAAAAGTTTTAACATTTAATTTTCTGATCCACTTTGATTTTAGTTTAGCATATGGTGAGAACTATGAGTCTAGATTTAAACTTCTGCATGAGGACAACCACCTTTACCAACATCATTTGTTAAAGAGTCTACCTTTTCTCCAATGTATGTTTTTGGCCCCTTTGTCAAAGATGAGATGGTTGAATGTGCTAGGAGTTGTTTCTGCAGCCTCTAATTTGTTCTACTGATCTTCATGTTTGTTTTTGAACTGATAAGAACAGATACTACACTTGATCTTAGCCAAAAGGCCGAGAAGTGATCATCATGTCTGTTTTTGTGCCAGCACCATGCTGTTTTTAATCACTATAGCTTTGTAATATAACTTCAAGTCCAGGATTGTGATGCCTCTTTTGTTTTTGTTACCTAGGACTGTTTTTGCTATCTGGGTCTCTTTTGGTTCCCATATGAATTTTAGGACTGTTTCTTCTAGTTCTGTAGAGAATGCTACTGGTATTTTCACTTGGACTACATTATATCTGTGTATCAATTTTGGAAGTACGGCCATGTCGGCTATACTGGTTCTGCCTATCCAGGAATAGGAGACAGTTTTCCATTTTCTGATGTCTTTGATTTCCTTCTTCAGAGTATAGTATTTTTCATCATAGAGATCTTTTTTAAGTTAATTCCTAAGTAAGTATTCTTGGTGCTATTGTGAGTGGTATTTTTTAAATTTCTTTCTTAGTCGGTTACCAGACTCCCCCTAAAATACAGTAAAAGACCCATTCAAAAAATGATCAAGTGAAATGAAGACACTTCATAGAAGTAGTACAAATGGCCAATAAATACATGAAGAAATGCTCAACATCTCTGACCACTAGAGAAATGCAAATTAAAACAACACTGAGATGCCATCTTACCCCAGAAAGAATGATCATCATCAAAAAGTCAAATAGTAACAAATGCTGGCTAGGCTGTGAGACAAAAAGGAACCCTTCTACACTGTTTGTGGGAATGTAAACGAGTACAAGGACTATAGAAATTAGTATGGGTATTTCTCAAAAAACTGAACACGAGAAATTCCATCTGGCCTGGCTATTTCCCTGGTAGGGATCTTCAGGAAAGAGTTAAAGACATTATGTAACAGTAATACATGCATACTTCATGTTTATAGCAATATAATTCATAATAGCTAAATCTTGGAAGCAGCCTCCATGTTCCTCAAGAGATGAATGGATAAAGAAAATGTATTTACAGACAATGGACTACTACTCTCCCATACAGAAAGATAAACTTGAGTCTTCCGTAGGAAAACAGACACACCTTGAAACCATAAATGTTAAGTAAAATAAATCAAACAAACTTAAGTATGAGAAACCCAAACTAAAAAGAGCAAAAAAAAAAAAAGATACCAGAAGTTGGGTGACAGCTCTTTCTCAAGTGTGAAGATCAAGGGTTGGAGAGAGAAAAAAGAAGGGGAGGAAAGCCGATGACAAAAGAATTGAGCTGTGTTATATACATGCACCAACTTTACACAAGGAATGTAAACATCATGTATTGTAAACATGTACTATAAAAAATATGCAACATATAGGGTTTTTTGTTTGTTTGTTTGTTTTTGGTACCCAGGATCAAACTCACAACCTCGCGCCTACCAGGAAGGCGCTTACGCTACAGAGCTAAATCCTCGGCCCTATTTTTTGAGGCAGGGTCTCGCTATGCAGTTCAGGCTGGCCTTGAACTCACTTTGTAGCCCAGCCTGGTCTCGAACTCACAAAGATCCGTCTGCCTCAGCCTCCAGAGTGCTGGGATTAAAAGCGTGCGCCATCACGCCCAGCTAACATATTGCTGTATATAATAAAATGGAGAGATGTTAGTGTTTCAAAACTAACACAGTGTGATATTTCAAGAAAACCATAAGAGTATTAATACCTTAATGCTGTCCACAAATATATACTTACAACTGAGGATAGTAACAAGACTAACTATCTTAATAAAAAAAATTAGTCCCCAGTGTTTCTTTTCTATATTTGCTAAATTTTATCAACTGGCACAGATTGATATTTAAAATTTTTGATACTAGATACTTAAAATTTAAAAAGAAAAACAACCTATGAAGGTTAGGTTTTTCAAATGTTGTCAAGCAGACTAGCTGCGCACAGGACCCAGCTCTACCCGGTCCCGCGACTCAGCATAACCCAGCAGGGGAACACCCGGCCAGTCTCCCAGGAACAGAGGTACTGAGCCCAGCCCAGCCCAGGACCCTAGAGCTGCTCATCAGGGACTTGCCAGCATAGCTGCAGGGCCTTGGAGAGCTTGGGCTCTGCCCATCAGAGCACAGGGCTCAAGCTCCACTGTTCAGTGGAGTGGCCAGTGTGGGGGGTTCTAGGGGTTGCGGGCCCGCCCAGCCAGGAGCAAGGCCCCGGCACTGTAGGCCTGGGACTCGCCCAGGCTTGCCTGGCACTCCAGAGGCTCTGAACTCCTTGCAGCCACTCAGGGTCCAGGTGGCACCACACTCAGGGGTATGCTCCGCCTAGCTGCCTGGGTCGAGGAGGTCTTGGCCCCCACCCAGTAAGGTGGAGGCTCCACCAGCACACTCCGGGAGTGCGTCCTCACTAGCTGCGCACATGATCCAGCTCTACCCGGTCCCGTGACTCAGCGCAACACACCAAGGGAACGCCCAGCCAGCCTTGCAGGACACAGAGGTACTGAGCCCAGCCCAGCATAGCTGCAGGGCCTTGGAGAGCTAGGGCTCTGCCCATCAGAGTACAGGGCACGCATGAGCTCCATTGATCAGTGGAGCGGCCAGTATGGCGGTTCCTAGAGGTTGTGGGCCTGCCCAGCCAGGAGCAAGGCCCTGGCACTGTAGGCCTGGGACTCGTCCAGGCTTGCCTGGCACTCCAGTGGCTCTGAAATCCTTGCAGCCAGACTCAGGGTACAGGTGGCGCCACACTCTGGGGTACGCTCCGCCTAGCTGCCTGGGTACGGGAGGTCTTGGCCGCCATCCAGTAAGGCAGAGGCTTCAGAAGCACACTCCAGGAGTGCGCCCTCACTAGCTGGGCACAGGATCCAGCTTTACTCAGTCCTGCGACTCAGCTCAACCCACCAGGGGAACACCCAGTCAACCTCGCAGGACAGAGAGCCACACAAGTCCCAGGAGAAAATGACAAAACGAAAGACCAAGAAGCAGTCTCAATCCCCCATCCCACCGAGAACAAAACCAAGACACACTGAAATGGAAGACACTGGGAGGCACACAACTGAACTTTCTGAAATGATAGAAAATGCAGTAAAGACACAGCTTGATGAAGCTATAGAGAAACTCAAATCTCTCGGCTAAAAAACGAAATGACAATCATTATTAAAGAAATGTACTGTGTATCTAAAGAAGAGCAAGACAAAAAAATAGAACTTAAGAAAATGATCAAAACCTTGAATGAACAATGTAAGACACAAACAGAATGCATAAAACAGATTCAAAGGGAAATGCAGGGAATGAAAAATTCCACGGAAAGTTTGAAAGACCGCTTGAATGAAGCTGATGATAGAATCTCAGATCTTGAAGACAGCATGGGAGACCATGGCCATGAAAGAAAAGATCTCTTAAAAATAGTAAGGAACCAAGAAACAACAATTCAACAGCTGCAAGATGATGCCAAGAGAAATAACATAAGATTAATAGGCATAAATGAAAAAGCAGGGGTCAATACTAATGACCTGCGAAGACTATTCACAGAAATAATAGCAGAAAACTTTCCAAACATGGGAAGAGAATCTG